>SRMA01026966.1:57223-84176 GCA_007224835.1 Danionella cerebrum | reverse complement strand
CCGATTCAATGTTGCCTACACCAGCAAAGAAATAAAGGAGCAAGAGCGCTCGTCTTCCTGGCTCTTGGAAAGGAGTTTGGCTTGCTGTTGAATTTATGCTCACGTTATTCAGCACAACACGCATAAATAGGACAGTACAGTAAAAAGTCATGCAGTCGGAGGGTTGTAAGGCATCTATGGAGAGTGAAGCGACAACTAAAGACAAACCTGCACCATCGATGTCTGGCTCGAACCACTCGTCTGCCTCGGTGGCAGGAGCAGCAACGAAAGCGAGAGCAGCAGCCGAAGCTGCACGTGCCAGAGCCGCGTTCATGCAGAAGGAACTCGAACTCAAGAAGCATAAAGCCAGATTAGATCTGGAAAAGGCTACACTGGAAGCCGATCTACAAGCTCTCGAATTGGAAAAAGCAGTAGCAGCTGCTGATGCAGAGGCTGAAGTTTTAGAGGCAGCAGCAGAAATGGAATGTGAGGACAGTCCCCGTCGGAGGAGCTGCGTGTCATCTCAGGAAGTACACCTACGGACAGAGGCATATGTGGAGCAACAAGCACACCCCGGTCTTGAATCCAACGCAGCCCTTCCAGATTTACCACCTCCTACCTGCATTGATTCAGCACCCCCTTTTTACATAAAGAACTCACCATCGAGACAGGTGAACCCTGTGTTGAACCATTTTCCCCCTCATGACGCTCACTCAGTGTATTCAGCCGTAAAACACAGTGAATACTTGCCTACAGCTGAGCAGTTGCCCTCTATGCCCTGGCATCCTACCTCATATTATCACTCTCCTCCTAAAGCTCCACATCAACATGGTTATCCTCCATACGGGTGTGATAGATACTCAAGCTATACACCTCCCAGGCCATATCCACAGAAGCCTCGTGTCACTCAGCCCCCTAATGTGATAGACTTCGCAAAGTATTTGGCCCGCAGAGAGCTAGTAAGTGTAGGGTTAACTAAATTTGATGACCGCCCCGAAAGCTTTAGAGCTTGGGAGTCCTCTTTCTTTAATGCTACAGGAGGCCTAGATCTAAGTGATAGTGAACAGCTAGACCTGCTCATTAAATGGTTAGGAAAGGAGTCCTCTGACCATGTTAAGAGGATTCGAGCTGCGTATGTTTCTGACCCCAGAGCAGCACTTTGTTTGTCCTGGACAAGGCTTCAAGAGTGCTATGCCACACCTGAAGTGATAGAGAGTGCCCTATTTAAGCGGTTAGACGAATTTCCTCGCTTAAACTCAAGGGAAAATGTTAGGCTGAGACAATTAAGTGACTTGCTCCTAGAGATACTCTCAGCCAAAGCAGACGGATACTTACCAGGTCTCAGTTATCTTGACACACCCCGGGGCATCAATCCCATAGTTGAAAAGCTGCCACAGAATTTACAAGAGAAATGGCTGTCAACTGGTTCACGATATAAAGAACAACACAAAGTGTCCTACCCTCCATTTGTTTTTTTTGCAAACTTTGTCCAGTGTGAAGCAAAGGCCAGAAATGACCCAAGCTTCATCCTTTCCAGCAATAACCATTTCCATCAGCGCAGCGAAAGGGCTCCAACAAAGCACGAGGGTGTTAGGACTGCAATTTCTGTTCACAAGACTGATGTCTCTGCAAGAGCTGATTCGAACATTATCCAAAGAGCAGAGATAGAAGTAAGTGATCCGACAAAAAACTGTCCCCTTCACAACAAGCCACACCCTTTAATCAAATGCAGGGGTTTCAGAGGGAAGCCACTCGCTGAGCGCAAGAAGCTACTGAAAGAATATAGGAGATGTTTTAGGTGCTGTTCTCCTACTCACATGGCAAAGGAGTGTGTGGTCAGGTTAAAGTGCAATGAGTGTGAGAAGGACGATCATTGTACAGCTTTGCACTCAGACGCCGCCCTCTTACCAGCCACATCCCCTGTAGTGGAGCCACATATAATGCACCAGCCTGGCACTCCTGCAGAGGTAACTTCAAGGTGCACTGAGGTCTGCGGAGATGGTCTTCCGACTCGTTCCTGTGCGAAGATATGCCTTGTACACATCTTTCCCCGAGGCGAAAGAGAGCGTGCGGTCAAAATGTATGCCCTCCTTGACGACCAGAGCAACCGCTCACTGGTCAGGTCTGAGTTTTTCCAGCTGTTCAACATTCATAGCAGCTGCGCACCATACATGATGAAGACATGTTCTGGCAGTACTGAAATGGTCGGGAGAAAGGCAGTTGGGTTCCAAATAGAAGCCATTGATGGCCGGCTGCGCCTGGATTTGCCCCCGCTTATTGAGTGTAATGAGATCATGAGCAACAGGTCAGAAATTCCCTCACCAGAGGTCGCACTTTTCCATGCCCATTTGAAGTCTGTAGCCCCTCACATCCCGAAGCTCGATCCTGAGGCACAAATTCTCATTTTATTAGGGAGAGACATTATCCGTGTACACAAAGTGAGACAACAGATTAATGGACCTCACGACGCACCCTTCGCCCAGCGTCTGGATTTAGGGTGGGTCATAGTCGGGGAAGTTTGCATTGACAGAGCTCACAAGCCCACAGTATCTGTCTATAAGACCAATATCCTCCAGAACGGACGTCCATCTCTCCTGACACCCTGTGAGAAATCCATCCAGGTTAAAGACAGGGCAAACTATGGCGGGGAGCAAAAGTTTGACTTCTCTAACCATGTTTCAGTGAGCCTGCATGCTGAAGACAAACTTGGAATGAATGTTTTCACAAGAACAGCAAATGACAACAAACCTGCTTTGTCCTTTGAGGATGAGACATTCCTGAGGATCATGCACACAGGGTTCAAAAGAAGTGAGCAAAACAGCTGGGTCGCACCCTTGCCATTCAGGTCACCCAGACCACGCCTTCCAAACAACCGTACACAGGCCCTCTCTCGTCTCAACTCCCTGCGGCGTACACTGAACAAAAATCCTGAGATGAAGGAACAATTTGTTAGTTTTATGGAAAAACTCTTTGAAAACGGACATGCTGAAAGTGCCCCCTCTATCCTTGAGAGCACAGAGTGTTGGTATCTGCCTATTTTTGGAGTGTACCACCCACAAAAACCGGGCCAGATCAGAGTTGTATTTGATTCAAGTGCGCAAGAAAGGGGCCACTCATTGAACAGTGTTTTGCTTTCTGGTCCCGACTTGAACAACTCACTCTTAGGAGTATTGCTCAGATTCAGGAAAGAGCCCATTGCTCTGACAGCTGACATCCAACAAATGTTCTACGGCTTCTTTGTGAGAGACGACCACAAAGACTTTTTGAGATTCCTTTGGCACAAAGATAATGATCTGACAAAAGAAGTAGTTGAGTACCGCATGTGTGTGCACGTTTTCGGAAACAGTCCCTCTCCCGCTGTGGCAACATATGGGCTTCGAAAAGCTGCGCAGGAAGGTGAGCAAAGGTATGGACTTGACTCACGTCACTTTGTAGAGAGACATTTTTATGTGGATGACGGGCTCATCTCAGTGCCAACTGCATCAGAAGCTATTGACCTATTGAAGCGCACTCAAGCATCACTGGCTGAGTCAAATCTCAAGTTGCACAAGATTGCCTCAAACTGCGTAGCAGTAATGAAAGCCTTTCCAGCAGATGACCTAGCCGCAGGCCTAAAAGACTTCGGTCTCGATAGTGAAACACTGCCAGTGCAAAGAAGTCTCGGCTTGTGCTGGGATATTGACAAAGACACTTTCACATTCAAGGTGGCTGTTAGCGAAAAACCATACACGCGACGCGGGATCTTGTCCACAGTCAATAGTCTTTTTGATCCGCTGGGTTTTGCTGCCCCAGTGACAATCAAAGGACGTGCACTGCTGAGAGAACTCACAACAGGTGTCCATGACTGGGATGCTGAACTTCCAGGAGACAAGAGGAATAAGTGGGAAACATGGAAAAAATCCCTACAAGATCTAAGCAGTCTCCACCTCCCTCGTGCATACATGCAGCAGATGTCCCTCTCTAACACCACGTACACTGAGCTGTGTCTTTTTTCGGATGCTTCCAACTGGGCCATTGGAGCAGTGGCTTACCTCAGAACTGTAACAGCTGATGGTCAGTGCAGAGTGGGCTTTGTGCTTGGAAAAGCAAAGCTGGCTCCTCAGCCTGAGCCAACCATCCCTCGTCTCGAGCTATGTGGGGCTGTGCTATCAGTAGAAATGGCTGAAATGATCCTGGAAGAACTTGACCACAAGCCAGATTCTGTAAAATTTTACTGTGACAGCAAAGTTGTCCTGGGATATATACATAATGAGTCCAAGCGGTTTTTTGTGTATGTGCACAACCGTGTTCATCGCATACGACAAACAACCTCTCCACAACAGTGGTGCTATGTGCCCACGGATCAAAACCCAGCTGATCTAGCCACTAGATCTGTGCCTGCATCACAGCTCACCAACGGCATGTGGTTCACAGGACCAGATTTCCTCTACAAGCTCCACCAGCCTGAGACATGTGAGTTATTCCAGTTGGTGGATCCCGAAACGGACATAGATGTGAGGCCTCAGGTGACCACATTTGCCACTCATCTAAGTGAAGGTAAACTCACCTCAAATCGTTTTCAACGTTTCTCAACATGGGGGTCATTGCAGAGAGCAGTTGCCTTCCTGATCCATCAAGCCTCTTCCTTTAAGTCAGATGGTGTGAATAAATGCAAAGGATGGCACAAGTGTGAGCAACTACGCACGCCAGCTGAGCTGGAAGCAGCAAGGCATGTCATACTAAGATCTGTGCAGAGAGACACCTATCCACAGGAGTATGCAGCACTACAAGAAAACAGAAACATTCCAGAAACAAGCACAATTCTGAGCCTCGACCCTGTTATGAAAGATGGCCTGCTGCGGATCGGTGGGCGTCTGAAACATGCACCTGTTGAGACAGAGGTGAGAAATCCTATCATTCTACCCAGATGTCATGTTACAACATTATTGGTGAGCCACCACCATGCAAAGGTGCAGCATCAAGGTCGACACTTCACAGAAGGAGCTGTGAGGGCTGCTGGACTGTGGGTCATTACGTGCAAGAGATTGATTGGCTCAGTTTTACACCACTGCATTATCTGCCGTAAGCTAAGAGGGAAGCTTCAGGTCCAGAAGATGTCTGACCTCCCGCCAGACCGTCTGACTCCATCCCCACCATTCACATGCGTGGGGTTGGATGTGTTCGGACCTTGGAATGTGGTTACCCGTCGAACTCGAGGTGGGGCGGCTCAAAGCAAGCGGTGGGCTATACTTTTCACATGCATGTGCACAAGGGCAGTACATATTGAGCTCATTGAGAGCATGGATTCACCTAGCTGCATAAATGCTTTGAGAAGATTTTTTGCCTTGAGAGGGCCTGTAAAGCAGCTGAGATCTGACAGAGGTACAAACTTTGTTGGGGCTAGTGTGGAGCTTGGCTTAAAACCAGACAACCCAAGCCACGTCAGTACTTTGAAGTTTCTTCATGAAAATGGCTGTGTGTGGGAGTTCAACCCGCCTCATGCCTCTCACATGGGAGGTGTATGGGAACGCATGATCGGCGTAGCCCGCAGAATCCTCGACTCCATGTTCCTGCAAAGAAAGCAAAATCAGCTCACACACGAGGTGCTGTGCACCTTGATGGCAGAAGTGAGTGCCATAATGAATGCAAGGCCTTTGGTCCCAGTCTTCTCCGATCCCTCGTCACCAGTGCTGCTGACTCCTGCTATGCTGTTAACCCAAAAGCCAGGTTTACCTGCCCCAGCTGGCACCTTTACTGAAAGAGACTTGTTTAAGTGTCAGTGGAGACAAGTGCAGGCTCTTGCCAATGAGTTCTGGACACAATGGAGAGAAGAGTACCTTCACACTCTTCAACCAAGACGCAAGTGGCACACAGAGACACGGGACCTACAAGTGGGAGATGTGGTCTTACTGAAAGATGCTCAATCTCCTCGCAATGAGTGGCCTATGGGTCTGGTCGCTGCCACCTATCCAAGCAGCGATAGAAAGGTCAGGAAGATTGAAATAAAGACTGCATCACAAGACAAAGTAAAGACATTCCTTAGACCTGTTACAGATGTTGTCTTGCTCTTGCCGAAAGAAGGTCAGGGGTCAAGCAGAGACTGTTGAATCTTTAGTGGCATTAAATGCCAGGCGGGGAGTGTGCTGTTCAAGACTAATTTATAATTTTGTTAAAAAAAAAAGTGAAATTTGTTATTTGCAAGTTGTCTGGGTTCATGGTTGTGTTGTCGTGTTTTGCGTGGGGCATAGGGCTTTTATTTTGAAGGTCTTATGGGCGGAAGTGTTTCTGCTGCACGGTTCTCGGTTCGAAAGCAGGCATGACGCTATTTGTTCAGCTCTGTCTATTTCAAGCTACCCTTCAGAAATCAATGACTTTTTACTCCGATTCAATGTTGCCTACACCAGCAAAGAAATAAAGGAGCAAGAGCGCTCGTCTTCCTGGCTCTTGGAAAGGAGTTTGGCTTGCTGTTGAATTTATGCTCACGTTATTCAGCACAACACGCATAAATAGGACAGTACACTTTTACTTTAGGGGGAACCGGCCATTTCATGAATTTTATCAGTTTACTTCTTTCCAATGTATTATCTTCATTTGTACCTTTTTGGATTGTTGGGTCAAATCTATGAAACAATTTGTTCTTAAACAGTAAATTTAATTTCTCATTGTTACATTTTTTTGTCATTTAATGGCAGTTGGTCTAAAATGAATCTGTGAAGACATTGTATTTCTAGTTGTATGTGCTAAATATTGCTGAATTATGTTGAGTGAGGCAACAGGAATTGCCCTACTACACACTTCATTATATTCCTTGAGGGAAGTTTTAATATTAAACTTGTTCATAAAATCACATCAAGTGTCCTTGGTCATCTAAAATTTCAGCAATAATAACAATTCCTTTTTTGTACCAATTTGGGAAAAATAAAGATTTTTGATTGACAGTTATGACTCTATTGTTCCACAAGGTGGAGCCATGTGGAAGAAAATCATGGGCAAATACCATTTTCCAATAATGCAGAACTTGTGACGATCTGATAAATGTAGGGGCAGTTTTCTTACTTGAAAATCCCATTTTAGCAGGAATTCCAACCCACCTGATTAAAAATGATTTGGGGAATCTGGAACCAAAGGGAACACGGATTAGCATAAATAGGATTTAATCCAGTTTAGTCTGAATACTCCAACCATGGATTCAAAATCAACTGTTTTAAAACCTCCCTTATTATAATCTTTCACCATATTTTTCTTTCTAATGTAGCGAGTTTTGTTACGCCAAATAAATTTGTAAAGCCTCGTGTTGCTTTTTTGAATATTTTGAGGACTAATACACAGGGAGTAACAAGGATAGACCAGTTTAGAGACACTCTCAAATTTTGTCAGCAAGTTTCTACCACATAGGTCTCTCTTGTCAAACAGTTGTTTAGACTTTTAGTAACTTCAAAATTACTAGCTTCTCTCGTTTTAACATCTTTGGATAAATTAATTCCTAAATATTTTATTTCTTTCTTTACAGCAATGGAATCCAATTCAATGTCCTGACACACATACATAGGTAATAATTCATATTTTTTTAGATTTAAATACAGGCCTGATACTTGGGAGAAATTGAAAATAATGACTAATAGATTTTTAAGAGATGATTTATCATTTAAAAAAAGCACAGTATCATCAGCAAATTGACTTAATTTAAATTCATATTCATTGATCTTGATGCCTTTAACTTCACTATTTATTATTAAGTAGGACAATAGTTGGCCATGGCGATTTCCGCATTAAATATGAATCCTTTAATCTACCCAGACAAACCATGTCCGTTTGTTATAGTTCATGCAGAACAGTTCTTGCAGTTTGTATATTCCCACACACATACATACACGGCCAGGAGACCAGAATAGGGCAGAGAGGGAGGACGCACCAGGCGCAGTGGAGCCACCCCCCCAGCCTCAACCCTGCGCCGCACCCACCCCGACCAGTAGCCTCAGACCCCTCCCCCTTCCCCTCACTACTTCCAGATACGCCTCGCTTTACAAGTTGCAGATAGACCCATCTCCATTTTTACTCTTGAGATGTTACACATAGGGGGCACTCATCAGTACTCATCCTTTATGCAGGCTCCATGACTGCCCTACTACCCAGAATACTTTCAAGTTTACGGGGCTGCAAGTGCTGTAGTGGTTGAGTTAGTCGTACTATAACCGAAGGGTTGGTGCTTCGATCCCTGCAAGATCCATTCGGTTGTCTTGGCCTCGGGCAAGCCACTTCATCCCCATTGCCCTGTATGGATGTGTGTGACTGGTGGTGGGCAGGAGGGTCCTCGAAGTAGATGCCACGTTCTGTCAGACTGCTCCAGAGAAGCTGAGGGATACTAAGTTAGCTTAATGCTCTAAAAATAGTGAAGCTTCTGGAAAAGCAAAACATAAATGAAGCCATTATTATTATTAAGTGAATCTGATTGTAACTGATCCGCAGCAAGAACATGAGTGTGTCTGGAAGTACATGAAGAGATCGAAGGATGTGAGGAAGTGAAACCCACAAAAAAATCTGTGGTTGTTCTCCAAGATGTTTGGAATAATCTGCATGATGAAAATAAATTATTAAAACTTTCTGAAAGAATTCCTTTTTTACAGCATTTTTTTTTTACCTAAAACTTTTGAACAGTACTGTAGATGAAACCGTAAACAAAGAGAGAAAAGCAGAGATACGAACAAATGTAATTTATCTTCAAATAAATGTTTTTATTAAAAAAGATAAATATTGAAATAGGATGTATATAAAAATATATATTTTATAAAAATGCTGCAGCAGAAGATGTGAAGGTTGAGGTTCCAGGAGAGTCTACATCTGGTGTAGCCTCAGCCGATCCGCCGGATCACGAGCCAAACACAGCCTGATGATGTAACACCATTCTGGAATTTTCAGAGAGAGAGAGTTATTTTACGAAGAACCACCAAAAATATAATTTCTAATGCTTCTTTCTTTTTATGATTAATGTCTATAAATCTCAGAGTCTGAGTGAAGGGGAGTATTGTGCTTACCATTCGTCTCACATGCTTTCATGATTTTCTCAAACATGGCTGCCAGGCACCAGACGTACGCAGGTTCTGCGAAGAACGTTGGCTGATCGTCAATCTCCGGCGGGCAGAAGATCTCATTTCCTGTAAAGAATCCACATTATTTACTAATTTCATCAACAATCAGACAATATGTGAAGACAACACCAACATACCGTGATAGTCAGAACTCTCGAAAGGCTCGTCCTCGATCGCCAAAGCACATCCGAAATCAATAACCTTCAGGTCCAAAGACGACTCTGAGACAAGGACGTTTTCCAAGTGCAGGTCTCCGTGAAAAATACCACAAGAAAAGAGGTGTTTGACTGCATCCAGAAGCTGCTGCCGAAACTGTGAAGCAGTTCCTCCATCTATGCTCCCACAATTCTTCAGGTAGCGGTACAAGGTCATGCTCTGATCAGGAACCTCCATGATTAGGATGAACCCCACGTCGTTCTCCATCCAGTCAAGCAGTTTAATGATGCTAGAGCATGAAGACCCCGATCTGAGCATCATGGCCACCTCTGCAAGAACAGGTCTAGGCTCTCCATCCTGGAGAAAAACAAATGAAGGTCATTATAAAGATCATCATTTCGATTGCCGGGGTTGTTTCCTGTACAGTTGTGCTCAGAAGTTTACACACCCTGACGAATTTTCTGATTTCTTGACCATTTTTCAGGATAAATAAACGATAACACAAAAGCATTTTTCCACTCGTGGTTAATGGTTGGGTGAAGCCATTTATTTTCAAACAACTGCGTTTACTCTTTTTAAGAAGTAGAGAGAGGGATTCTGTTTAAACAAATAAACATTTCTGCAACAGCTAGTGGGAAAAATAAGGGATGCAAAGAAAAACCCACAAAGCTGAGAACTTTTGTACATTTGGAGAGGAGTCAACGAGGCCTAAGATGAACGGAACACCATCCCCACGGTGAAACATGGAGGGGGGTCACTTATGTTTTGGTAACACGAGGATCTCCAAAGGCACTGGAAACTTGGTCAAAAGATGAATGCAGCATGTTATGAAAAGATACTGGAGGAAAACATTGTACTCATCAGCCTGGGAGCTGCGCATGGGATGTTACAGGACATTCCAACACAACGACGATCTAAAACACAAGGTCAAGTCCACTTTTCATTGGTTACACCAGAACAAGGTGAAGGTTCTAGAGTGGGCATCTCAGTCTCCTGACCTCAATATCATCCACCCACTCTGGGTAGAACTCAAACTTTCAGTTCATGCGACACAGCACAAGAATTTACAAGAGTTGGAGTCTTTTGCCTCTGCTTTACCAACAGAGAAGATAAAGAACCTCATCGACAACTACCCCAAGAGACATCAGAATGTCATTGATTATTACACAATATTAAGAGCTGGGCTATAAACTTTTGATCAGGATCATCTGGAAAGTTTCTGTTGCTATTATGAATTTAAAAGAGTAAACACAGTTGTTTTCAATAAATGGTTCCGATATGAAACACGATACAGAAAATGAAGAGTGAAAGCAAAATTGACACTCACCACTTCAAGATAACTCTCCACCCCGTAGGTTCTGATGCACTTTATTGCAGCCTGTAGATAGAAAACAAAATTGAATTCTGTGAAAATCTATTTGTTTAACAAAGAACAGTCAAGGAACATCTCTCTGTCTGGAGCAGATTGGTGCTTGCATTCAGAAATGTTCTCTACCTTTTTGCTTCTATCTTCTCTGTGGATTCCTTTAAAGACAGATCCATAGCATCCCTCTCCCAGAAGACATTCGTAATCGTAGCCACACTCTGAAAAACAAATGACAAGATGGATTCGAGAGATTATACTTTCATTTCATGTTAAATAATCTCAAATCACTGCTTTTCTTTTGAGTTTTAAACATTTTATACACATTAAATATTTTCAGACAGTTAATAGAAAAGAAACAACAGAGGCCGACAGCAATGAGAAGAGCAAAGAGAGGCATCAGTAAAGAGAATCATAATTCATAACCATACAGTCATAAGATTTAACGGTGAATCCTTCTGATCATGAGATTTGTGTGATGTTCTGAAAATGATCAACTCTGATTGGACAATCCATCAAGGATGAGAAAAAAATGGTTTTGTGATCTGTCAATTTTCCTGTATCTGCTGAAATAAATCTCTGAACTGAACCAAACCTCTTAACCTTCTCACAAGATCTTCTACTTTGATTGAGTTAAAGACAACAGAAGCAATAAAACAATAATTGATTCATTCGAGATCCTGAGAATTACTCACCAAACGCCAGATCTTCCAGTTCAAGATCTGAAGGATGGTAATGCCCAGATGATTCAGGTTCAGGATCAGAGGAGATTAAAGGCTCCTCCTGAGGGAGCAGAGAAGATTCTCCATCATGATCCTTGTGATCTGGCTCTGGTGAGGGGTGTGGGGATCTGTCCTGGCCACCGCAGAGGAAAAGGTTCCTGATGGTTTTGTTGCATTTATGGAAGAAAGAGCGCACCGTCTTCCTCTTCCTCTGCTTTTCTAAAAAGTAAATAAATAAATAAAAAGTTAACCTTTGTAATTAGAACACAAACGTTCTCAGATTTTGAGCAGCAAAAGTTTCAGATGAGAATTAGAACTAAAGATAATGAATACAGCACTGAAAATAAAACACGGCTGGAGTAAAATGAACCACTGACTCACCCTCAGGGACATCCTCAAAAGAGGCTTCTGGTGGAGGTGGACTGGCTCCAGGTGGGGTTCTGGAGAACTCCACCACTTCCTCATCCCGCCGACGAAAGGGGGACTTCAGGCCCTTCAACACTCTCTCGAGAAAAGTGCTCCCAGATTTTGCTAAAAACAAAGAAGAATATTTTACCACTGGTTTAAACTAAATAAAAATAATTTATACATTCGATCTGCTTCAATATGAATTAATCATTTTTATTTATAAAAAACCTGACAGAAAATGACAAATTGGCATCGAATAAATTTATAAATCTAGCTGATAACACATTACTATGTAAATAAATACACAAAACACTGATAAATAATATGTAAGTGTATAACAAATTATTTATGAATGGTGATAAAGCATAAGCTAATTTGTTTATTTAGTCGAATAGTCAAAGTAACATCTTTTTATGATTTTAAAGATTAAACATATTAGAAAAGCAGCTCTCATCACTAAAACATTCAGACTATTTTTAAACAAGTTTGAAAGTTAAAAAGAGCAAAGTGTAATAACATCTTTTAACATTTTGTATTTGAATCTCTTAACTTGACATCACAAAATGTTATATCTTTTGTAGAACATAATATTAAAAAATAACTTTACGTCAAAATGTGGAAGTGTATCAGACACGATTTATGATTTGAAAAAGCAGTTTACGCCTTAAATAAATAATAAACGTCTTGTTTTGTCAATAAGCGTCATTTAAGATGTAATTTAGGTTGACTAGTTATCGTAAATAACATTTTACGGTTGTTTCATCTTCAGTAGAAGCCTGCTGCAGAAGGCAGTGTCTAAAAAGCTTCCCGTAACTTATTTCAACTTTTTTTTTTACTTTCACCTCACCTTTCGTGCTTCTCTCCATGGAACCTGCAGGTGAAACTGTAACACGATGCCGAGAAGAATCCAGAATGAACGAAGAGAACGGAGAAGAAGAGAAAACAACAGTCATGGGGCAAGAGAGAGAGAGAAATGATCAGTGGAAACGCTCGGAGTTCTTATAGAAGCCTCTGAGGAGACACGTCACAATGACGTCATTCTGAGAATCAACGAACATCCAAAATAAAACATTTAAACTGCACCTAAGCGAATTATCCTTCCCGTTTACCTCGCTATAACAAAACAGTACTTCAACAATTTTAACTCACACAATTATAAAAAAAAAAACGAGTGATTGAATTTTATTGTACGTTTCTGCTCGTTTTAGCAAACACGGTTCCATAACAGCTCAGGAAACATCTAGCATCCAAAAAAGCCTTCTGATGGTCTTCACGTTTTCCCCAAGCAACAGTATTTAATTCATATAACTTGTTTTGTTATTTTAAACACGCAAATACACCCACCGGCCACTTTATTAGGTACACCTTGCTAATTGGTCCCCCTTTTTTTCCTTCTCCTTAATGCTCGATCATGAAGAGCAAAATCATGACATGTTTTGCCCTTTTGTAATTTTTTTTCTTGTTATTTTTAAGTAGGTTTGCTAAGCATTCTGTCACTTACGTTTTTCTTTTTTCTTTCAATTAGCTTTCTTGTGGATTGTCTGTGTAGGCAGTTTTAAGAAAAATAATGTTTTTTCTCTTTTGATGAAAAAGATTATTTTAGATTGCATTTCTGCTTTTACAATCTCCCATAGAACACACGCTGAGGAGTGTCCTAAGGAGTCTCCTGAGGAGTCGTTGATTTCCATGAAGGTTGCCCATTCTCTTTTAAAATAATTTATAAAGTCCTGATCTTTAAGTAGTAATGTGTGAAGTCTCCAGCTCCTGCTTGATTGCAACACCAAAATACCAAAAGAGTTTACTTTATATTGACATAAAAACAGATTTGTCAGCTGCACAAACATGATGCGATCTCCCATTCCACCACATCCCAAGATTGCTCTCATGAATAGAGATCTGGTGACTGTGGAGGCCATTTACGTGCAGTGAACTCATTGTTATATTCAAGAAACCAGTCTGAGATGATTCTTTATGACACGGCACATTATCCTGCTGGAAGTAGCCATCGGAAGATCGGGACACTGTAGCCTTAAAGGGATGGAAATGGTCAGCAACAATACTCAGGTAGGCTGTGGTGTTGGCAGTAATGGGAACAAGGTGTGCCAAGGAAATATTCCTCACACCATTGTGCCACCACCACCACCAGTCTGAACGGTTGATAGGGGCAGGATGGATCCATGATTTCATGACGTTGATGCCACCGTCTGACCCTAGCATCAGGATGTGGCAGCAGAAATCTAGACCCATCAGGCTAGGTATCGTTCTATTGTTTTTGGTGACTCTGTGAGAATTGTAGCCTCTGTTTTCTGTGGATTGAGGGGCACCTGGTGTGGTCCTCTGCTGCCGTAGCCCGTCCTCTTCAAGGTTCCACATGATGTGCATTTAGAGATGCTCTTCTGCAAACCTTGATTGTAACGTTTGAGTAACTGTTGCCTTTCTATCAACTCAACCAGTCTTTCCCTCTGTGATGATGTAAACATTCCACCTTTTGTACCTCATCATCCCCTGAGCCAATTATTGTTCTGTTATTTTGGTTTACAAACAGAATCTTGTATTTTTTTGTTTGTTTTGTATGACATGTGAATTGTGTATGCCCTATTTTAGATTTTGTATATGTTTTAATGTGCAAGTGTTTGTATAAGGTTTGTAGATGTGGTGTAATCTGATTGGCTCCCCAGGATCAGTCCACTTTCCAGGGAAAAGGGGACATTTGCATCAGTTAAAGGCAACATGTGTGTATTTGCAGTTTATCATGATGATTGTGGCATTCCATGATATTAATTTATTGATGTGTAAATGTGTGACTTTTTACCCAGTAGAGGATTGTTTTGATTGTGTGCTATGTTTATGTTGCTTGTAGCTGTTTAATCAAGTAACCCCATTATTGGTTTCACCTAATAATAGGAAGGGTATAAAATGGCTGCCATTAGTCTGTACAGGGGAGGGGCGGTGAGCATGGTGAAGCCATACAAGAGCTCTGAAAAAAGACTGAGAGAAAGATTCTTCTTTTTGGGATTTAGCTGAACTGTTGCTGGACTACACAATTTTGAATGTTACTGCCCTGCTCAGCTATTAGATAGCATAGGGTTGCTTCGGCTCAAGTGAGTTTATTGAGGTTTTTTCCATATTGTATTTTCATTTTGGTTTTGTTAGGCCAGTATTTGTTTCCTTAGCTGATTTTTGATTGTTTATTGGGTTGTTTTGTTTGTTTTCACGTGTGGCTCACAATAAACACAATGCACTGCAAACTCCTGACTCTGGACCTCTGAATTTCAACATAAGACCCTTAGAGAAGATCACACTACATGACATCTGGTGGCAGTGGTGGGATTATTCCAGGCCGTCGTGAGAGGTTTTGAAGGAGAGCAGAGCAGAGCAGTGCCATGCCGCCTAAGAAAGCAGGCAAGGCCCAACTCCCTGCCGGGGCAATGGAGCAGGAGGCAGCTGGATCGACGTCTGGCCCCGGAACGCAGGAACTGTACAACATGCTACACAGCTTCATGGCCAAGCAGCAGCAGAGGGAAGAACGCCTTGAGAGGGAAGCGCAACGCCAGGAGCTGAAGTGGAAAAACGTGCAACATCAGTTTGTGCAACTTCAGACGGAGATGCAGCAGTTGCAGCAAGCTTTACCAAGGAGGGATGGAGCAGTTGAAGCTGGGACGGCAGGAGCTACAGCCGGAGTGACGTCACTCGATCAACAGTTGGTGAGAGAAACTTCACAGACACCAGCTGCTGAGTTACATGCCGATATCGCTGGTTTATCAAGCAACACAAGAGCGGAATTCCCCAAAATGTTGCCATGGAATGCAGAAGATGACATTGAACAATATTTGACTACTTTTGAAAGAATTGCGACAGCTTGTCGATTGCCAAAATCTGACTGGGTACTTTACTTGCTACCTCTACTGACAGGTAAAGCGAGAGCTGCTTATGTTGCAATGAACATGCAGGATGCTGAGGATAGTTAAACAGGCCATTATGATAAAGTTTGACATCAGCTCTGAGACCTATCGTTTGCGCTTTCGGGAGTGTAACATTCAGAATGGAGAAACCCCTCGCGAACTGCAAGTTCGGTTAACAGAACTTTTGCAAAAGTGGATTACTCCAGTGAGGTGAACGAAAGAGGAAATCTGCGATCTCCTTGTGCTAGAACAATTTCTGCGAATGTTGAACACAGAAACGCGTTTCTGGGTAGTGCAAAATAACCCAACTTCCTCTCAAAGGGCTGCAGAACTAGCTGAGGCATACGTGGCAGCCAAACGCTCAGCTTGGAGTTCATGAAACCAGCCCGTTCAGCAATATAATACCGATAAGTCTGCAGTGGGAATGCGCGGTGGTCATAATCCTAGAATGAAACAGTTCAACAGACAAAATGTTTTTCATGGTAACTATAGTCCTTCAAACCAGCAGTTTACAAATAAAACGGAGTATGTCTGCCATTCCTGTGGTAAAAGTGGGCATAAGCGTGCAGATTGTCCTGTTCAGAAAGCAACAAAGGGCAGCTATTGTGTTACTCCGGTCGATTTTAAAGGTGAAGTAAGTCAATGGGCTAAGTGCAATAACACAGTCCATGTTGAGATTGACGGAAAACATTATGAGGCATTATTAGACTCTGGAGCGTCACAAACTTTGGTTAGAGCAGAATGTTTGGAAAGCCTGAACTATAATGAACAGCGACGAGTGAGCATTAGATGCATACACGGAGATGAACGTGAATATCCAGTAGTGAGCATTAACCTCACTATTGCTGGACAGGAATACCAGTTATGCGTGTGTGTTGTCGAGAGAGCCCCATACTCTGTTATTTTGGGTAGAGATGTGCCAATCCTGCTTGATTTGTTGCAGCCCAGTGGAAGTGGAGCAGAAGTGTGTGTGACCACACGTTCGCAGCAGCAGAATTCAGAAGTGTGTGACGTAGACTGGAGTGAATTTCCGTTTAGTACATCAGTGAGAGAACCCAAGACACGCTTGCAGAAGCGTAGATGTAAAATTAAGGGTACGGTGCTATCAGAAAATCTGCCTAAACCCGAATACAAACTCAGACTCACTGGTGCATATCTCTCATGACATCAGGCAATTTCAGAGAGAAGATGCCTCTTTGAAGGTATTATTTGAAAAAGCAAAACAGGCTACCACCAGTACGTTAACCCTCAAAGATCAGTTTGTCATTGTGAATGATCGTTTGTATGTTCAAAACGAAGACGGAGAGAGGTTGGTTGTGCCTCAGCTATTGAGAGAGGTGATGGAGCTAGCACATAATATACCCTGGGCGGGCCACATGGGCCAACAAAAGACCTATGCTCGTATTGCTAGCAGATTCTTTTGGCCAGGCATGTACATGGACGTGATTAATTTCTGTAAGTCCTGTGCAGAATGCCAAAAAGTTCATCCAGCTAGAAAAGGAGAGAGAGTGCCAATGGTGAGCCTTCCGATTATTGATGTACCTTTTACGGCCATCGCTATGGACATAGTAGGGCCACTTGAGAGATCTAAGACAGGGTATAGATATATTCTTGTGGTGGCAGATTATGCAACTCGGTATCCAGACGTTTTTCCATTGAAATCCATCAAGACTTGCCCAATCATCAATGCTTTGATGCAATTATTTTCTAGAGTTGGGGCTCCGAAAGAGGTATTAACGGACCAAGGGTCGAACTTCACCTCGAAGCAAATGAGGCAGGTGTTTAAGTTGCTTGGAATTAAACCAAAGCAGACCACCCCTTACCACCCGCAGACGGACGGTTTAGTGGAACGCTTTAACCAGACTCTTAAGACCATGCTTCGTAAATTTGTGTCCTCCAGTGGAGATGACTGGGACCACTGGCTCCCATATTTAATGTTTGCGTACCGAGAGGTACCACAGGCATCCACCGGCTATTCACCTTTCGAACTGTTATATGGGCGTCAGGTTAGAGGTCCTTTGGACATCCTGAAGAAGCCTGGGAAGAAGAGACACCACCGGAACGTACCGAAGTGTTGTCTTACATTCTGCAGATTCGATCAAAACTTGAGTCATTATCTGAAGCAGTTCATGAGAACATGGCAAGTGCTCAGCGTAAACAAAAACTTTGGTATGATAAAGCTAGCAGGAACAGATCTTTGGCGGAAGGTCAGCAGGTGTTGCTGCTGCTGCCTACTACAGAAAGTAGTTTATTGGCAAAATGGCATGGCCCATATCGGGTAGTAAGGAAAATCAGTAATACAAACTATGAGATTGAGATGCCAGAATGCAGAAAGAAAAGACAGATTTTCCATATAAACCTGTTGCGCCCCTGGAATCAGAGAGAAACCCCAGTGGCTGAAGCATTGTGGGCTCGATCCATTAAGGCTGATGAGGAAACTGACGAATTGTATTTCCCAGCGCAAGAATAAACACAATGCACTACAAACTCCTGACTCTGGACCTCTGAATTTCAACATAAGACCCTCGGAGAAGATCACACTACATGACAGCAACCCTCCCAAGATGGTAAAGGAAGGATCAAATGAACTCAAATGCACACACACAATCTGGAATCAACACTCGTTTAATAAATAAACACACACAAAAAAAAACACAAACACCCGTGGTAGGGCAAAACATAAAAATATACTTAAGCAAAATTAAAACTAACTAACTAACAAACAAAAACAGGAAAAACTTTAACACAAAAGGCAATCAATAATTGCTAACCAGCTGGCTGCTGGGGAACAAATACAACAATATATAATCTTCCAAAACAGAAGAGACAGATCAAAAAGCACAGACTTACCAGACACAGAATCTCAAATGAATAATATTGCTAATGAACCCTCACCACCAGGAAGAGGGAGCAAGGGCCTTAAGAAGGCAGCGGGCAAACGAGGGAACGATTAACCAGACATGAGGAACAGGTCAGGCACATGAGGGGAATTAACAATGACACAGACTGAAGACACACAGGAGAAGAGGCCAGAATAAAAGGTCCTAGAATGCAGACAAAGAGGAAGAGCAGGCAGGAACGGAAGAAAGTTACAAAATAAAAGACTGAGAGAATAACAAAATAAAAGTAACCTAACATAATCCTCCCCATAAGGGGTGGCTTCCAGACACCCCAACAGAAATGAAGGATCCGCTCACTAGGTTCCCTGGGGGCCAAGCTGGAGACAGAGCCAGAACCAGGGCAGAGTCGAACCCCATCAGACTTGACAGCAGGAACTCAGGAGCCCACAGGAGAGAGCGCAACCAGGACACTGGGGTAAGGCAGTAACTGCAGCATACAAGGATGGAAGATGCAGGGAGAGGCAGGGAGAAGCTGCAACACCGACAGCTCCAGACATAGCATGAGCAGGTCCCCACACCACCAAGGAAGATGCAGGCAACAGGCTCTCCAGAAGACTGCAACCCTTGAGCAGAAGATGTTTACAGCAAGCCGAGGAATCCCTCGCAACACCGCACCTGAAAGAGAGCAGAGGGAGTGATGCGCCAGAGGGGCAGCAACCCCAGAGGAGCCATAGTCTGTGACAAAAAAAAAAGGGGGCGATGAACAAGATCCAGGGCAGATGCAGATCCAGTGGTGCAAATCATTCGGACATTGGGGAAAAAGCAGAGCACCCCAGGGGAGCATAGTCAACCAAAGCTTCTTCAGAGTCATATAAGGACAGTCTAAGGGAACGCACAAGAAAACTCATAGATAGAGGGTAGGATCTCAAGGCCACAAGTATCCGATGGCAGAGGGGTACAGTGGCCGGGGGAAGCAGATTCAGAACCTGTGCAAAAACTCTATGACGTCTGACAGACAACTTCCGCTCCCGTGCGTGAACTACCGGACTTGCGGCAGACTGCTCGCACAGTTCCTGTGCATGAACTTCAGGATCTCGGGCAGATAACTCGCTCAGGTCCTGTGCGAGACGTAAGGAAACTCTGGGATACAGCTCCTACTGTTCCCGTGCATGAACTACGGGACTTATGGGAGACAACTCTCTTGGTTCCAGTGCTTGAGCTATGAAATCTCCGGTAGACAGCTCTTGTAATTCCCGTGCCTGAACTACGGGACGTCGGGCAGACTACTTGCTCAGCTCCTGTGCGAGAAGTAAGGAAACTCTGGGAGACAGCTCCTACTGTTCCTGTGTGTGAACTACAGGACTTGTGGCAGGCAACTCACTCAGTTCCAGTGCTTGAGTTACAAAATCTCCGGTACACAGCCCTTGTAGTTACTGTGGATGAACAGTATTTCTGGCAGACTGCTCCATTAGCCCCCGTGCGTGAACTCTGGGGGACTGGGATCTGAGTTCCAGTACTTGAGGTGCAGAATCTCAGGTAGACAGCTCTTTTAATTCCCGTGCATAAACTACGGGACCTCTGGTGGACAGCATGATGCACAAGAAGAGCTGGTGGCGCTAGAAGTATCCTGGGAGCGCAAATGCACAAAGGCAATGGGGGCGAGCAAAGGGCATGTTGAACAGGGGGAGCAGGTAATGGCAAAAGAATCTTGTGAGCGCAGACGCACAAGCGCAATGGGAGCGAGCAAAGGGAAAGGCGCTCAGGGGGAGCTGGTAAAGCTAACAGTGTCCTGGGAGGACAGATGCTCAAGCGCATAGGGGCTGAACAAAGGGCATGGCGGACAAGGGGAGCAGGAAGGGTGCGCTTGACAATAGGTGCCAATAAACCTAAAAAAAGCACATTAAACAAAATTAAAGTCTAACAAAAACAAAATGGCCCAAAAACTACATAATGCCCAAAAATTTGTATCTCAACAAAAATGTGAGGGGCAGCGTAGTGACATGTTGACTGGGAACCATCACAGAGCTACTGGAAGGCAAGTGCACTGGATACTTCTCTATCCAGTGACTAGGCAGCAGATTCCACTCCTTCCAATCTGCGCCGGGACAGCAGACACATCAGCATAAGCAGGGACCACTCCAAAGGGAACAAGAGCATCTCCAAACAGACAAGGTTCAGGGGTAATTGAATCCAGGGGGCACACAGGGCTTGACAGAGGACTTGAGCAAGACAGAATCCTCCTCAGTTCCAGGGTTCTCCTGGACCGCAGTGTCATCACAGGGGTCAACAGGCACAACATCAGGCAAGGCAGCAGAGCGCGGACTGATGGGCGTAGCCAAGCTGAGGGAGGGAAAAACCTCCGGCTCTGACTTCTTCTTCCACCAGCCTGAGAATCCAGGCAGGGACGGCGTTGCTGGGGGCCGATGCCGGGTGACCAAAAATGGATGATTTGGCACTATCCTCAAGAAATATCCTTGCCGAGATAGGATGATCCAGACCGGAACAGAATAGCTGGATGACTTCATGCTCCTACAGTCCACGATCATTTAGGGCGAGGAGCAAGGAAGCTGCATATATTCCGATGGGACGGCCAGCTTTTAATAGGCAACACACGGCAGGGAGCTGAAGAGGGGATCCGTGGCTTGCGTCCACAAGAGTGACCCATGATTGTGTAATTAATGTTTGTGCTGAGTTCTGCAGAATGGCGGGTTCATTCTGTTAGGGGCACCCCTCCCATGATGGTTAAGGCAGGGTAAAATGAACTCAAATGCACACACACAATCTGAAAAAACCACAAACACCCGTAGTAGGGCAAAACCTTACATAAAAATATACTTAAGCAAAACTAACTAACAAACTAAAACAGGAAAAACTTTAACACAAAAGGCAATCAATAATTGCTAACCAGCTGGCTGCTGAGGAACAAATACAAAAATATACTCTTCAAAAAGTATAGCAGAGACTGTAATGGGAAAATGATTTCTTTGCCATCCATGTATACACTTTTATTGTGATTTTATTAGTCAAATGATTCTTGTGCCATATGATTTCTATATACAGTTTTATTCTGGGTTTTCCTCTTGATTTTCCCTTGAATATGTCTCAATGTCATTTAAGCCCAACCTTAACATCTTGTACTGTGCCTTGAAGCTTATCCTCCTGTGCTCCATGAAATGAAGATACAAATATCTCTAGACCCATAGGCACCACACCAACACGCCATAACATCTCTGACCAGAACGTAGGAATAAACTCTGCTGCCCGACATCCTACATACGTAAGGAGTCTAATCGGAAGGACATGAATGACGCACAGGAGGGTGGTCTCCACGTTACAAATACAGGGCTCAGAAACTGTCTGACAGGTTCACATTGAGAACGCTGTTCTCTGTGTTTTGTGGTCTTCTCACTGTGAATCATCAATAAAGAAGCTTCTTTCTTAAAATGGTTTTCTGTGCTGTTTGTTTCCTCAAGACGGTCTCTCTCTCTCAGCAAGGTGAAGGCTCATTTCCACCACAAGACAGATCAAAAAGCACAACTGACCAGACACAGAATCTCAAATGAATAATATAACTAATGAACCCGCACCAGAAAGGGGGAGCAAGGGCCTTAAGAAGGCAGCGGGCAAATGAGGGAACGATTAACCAGACATGAGGAACAGGTGGGGCACATGAGGGCAATTAACAATTAGACAGAATGAAGACACACAGGAGAAGAGGCCAGAATAAAAGGTACAAGAGGGTGGAACACAGACAAAGAGGAAGAGCAGGCAGGTAGGGGCAGGAACAGAAGAAAGTTACAAAATAAAAGACTGAGATAACAAAATAAAAGTAACCGGAGGAAGAACCTAAAGGTACGTTCACATCGAACGCTGTTCGCGCGGATGGTTTCCAAGTTAAGTCAATGCAAGGACGCGTTTGCGCGTGTCTCAAGCTTCAGCTGTGCGGTAAGCGCGAATTGAGCAGCGCAATTGCAGCTGGTGCGTATTGAACCGCATGAATGTGTGATACGGATGTTGTGAGCCGCGCACACAAGGCGGATCGGCCGTAGACGGGGGAACTGCGTGCGTACTGCTCGAGTTCAGAAAATTGAACTCGGGCGGATTTTCCGCTCCGCGCTGACCAATCAGGAGCTTGCTGTAGTTGTGACGTGTGCACCTCGGAGACCGTCTGGAATTAAAACAGTGATGGACTATCATTAAAACTTTGCGTTAACTGCCAGAGCTGTCTGATCATCTACTTTATGTAAACTTATAAAATAATAGTCCCGGAGATGTTAGTCGGGATTAGGGATTAGAATGGGAGCTGATCTCCATGGGAGAATGGACCGAACAATTTAACGGGCAAATTGATTTGCTGGCATGGGTGATTGATTAGTAATCAGCCGGGTATAAGACCAGACGCGACCCACGCTTCAGTATGCGATTTACCTTCGGAGAGGACTGAGTGTGACTCTTCTCCATACTTTGACGCAAGCTAAAAGTGCGTCAAAGTAAATTAGAAGGTTGCTTAGCTCTGCATTCTGGTGTAGTCCTCTGCTAGCCCAGTTAGCAAGCCACCGTACCGCAGCACCTCTGATCCTTTGGCATAAGCCTGTCCAGTATTCTCGCCGATTTAGTACTAATCCTGTCATCTTCACGACACGATGAGCAAACGTGCATTAATCCTGGCTGTGGTGGGTTTTCTCATAGAAAAGACGGTCACGGGAGAATGCGCTGATTTTCTGGTTTCCAGCACGCCGACGCGGCTCTCGTGACACTGTTACTTGTGAAACAGTGTTTGCACTGCAACGATCTGCTGAGTCGCACACAGAAGTTTTGGGTAGAGCGGCTGTGATGGAAGGACTCTGTTCCTTTCTGTCTCGAGACGAAGTTTTCCAGGATCCCAGAGGCGACAAGGAAAGAAACACGACACAGAGATCATGCATCAACCAGTCATGAATTTATTGGCAGTTTGTTCGGGGTTTTTATACAGTTCAGAACAGTGGGTGTTAATGAACTTTTTACAAGAAAGGGGATGAGAGGCATCATGTGCTTTTTGTTAGCAGATGCTGACTTCAGCATTCAGGAGCGGTGGGGGCGAGTAAGTTTCGTGAACTCAGGTCAGCCTGACCTTGGGCCTGTGTGCGCCTGCGCACTCCTGAATGCAATGAGAAATGCTGCAGATGGGGAAGCTAGATGGGTTTCCTGTATCTGAATGTCTGTATTTCTATCACAGCGGCGTCATGCGATCCCTCGCATCATCCCTAAACACAGAGCATGCTTCCCGTCTGGTCTGCGGGTGAATAGGACAGCGCTTCGGTGTTGCCCGTTACCTAGTATGATCCTGCATGCAATCTGCTCTCCCACGCAGCATCGAAAAGGGCGCGGCTTTTGCGCGTGTGCATTAGGATTTTGATTTGGCGCATGTGCGTGGCGAGTTGAGCGTGGTGTGACAGAGCGCAGAGAGCGGTTGGCTTTTTTGCCTTAATTGGCTCTAAAGTTCTGCTTTTTTGTTGTTCGATTGCTTTAAGTTGTGTTTATTGTGTTTGTGAGCGAGTGAGTGCAGTGAAACACCCCTGTGAGCGCGGGCGAGGGTGCAGGGGTTGTTTGTTTATCTGACGAACGTGCATAAGCACGTTGTGTTCGTCGTTTGCTGCTAGTGTTGTGCCAGCATTTTTTTTTCAAAATTTCAAATTTTGTAGTTCAGGTTTTTTAGTCTTATATCTATAGTTACAAATTCAACTCATCTTTAAAGTTACATTTCACGTTTTCACGTTGCATGTTGTTTATTGGTATCTCCTCTACCCAATACTTCAGCTATGTCGTTCATGTGTGTACCTCTGAGCTTAGGTGAGGACTCATACGAAATGCAGACAGTGGAGATGGAGTTGGAGGCCATGGAAAAACAAATCCGTGACCTGTTCGTGAAGCATGCCCAGCTGAGAGAGCGGAAGGCGGCGTTGGAAGCTAATCCTCCCTCAACTCCCTGTGTTTCCCTGCCTAGGCCCAGCACACTGAGAACATGGCCCTGCGTGGTGTCGTGTACTCCGATGCCAGGACACCACGGACCCTGGGTGCAACAACAGCGAAAGACAAGAGCTCAGCCACGATCATGGACATCACCACCACCAGCCTACGAGATCTCGACGCAGAACCGCTTTGCCCCTCTCCGTGAAACAGAGCGCGACACTGTCATTTTCTGGGATTCCATTGTACGGCACATCCGCCCTAAAGTAGCGAAAGGTAAGGCACACACTCGCTGTTTTCCCGGTGCTCGTGTGCTTGATATCGATGTGCAGGTTCCCGCGATCCTGAACGAGAACGTCGGAGCTGCTGTTCTCCACGCTGGAACGAACGACACTGTGCTGAGGAAGTCAGAGATTCTGGTGGAGACGGTATGCAGCACATCACCAACAACGAAGATTGCAGTTTCTGGACCCCTGCCCACCTACAAGCGAGGAGCAGAGAAGTCCTTCATCAGTGTGGCCACAGCTTCTCCATTTGCTTGCGGATATCTTGGACTGCTTGTAGTGTGCGTAAACCCATATTCATGCACAAACTCCTTAAAGAGCGCACAACTGTACTATAACCAAACTAATTTACTTTTACTACCAGTTTAATTATACATCTGATTTTTGGGAAAGGGTAAGCGCATAAACATGTTTAATCAAAAAAAACAACAACAAACAAACATCCCATCTTTTCTTTTGATCCCATGAAAAAGTATCGTGATGTAACCCGACAATATATTCATTACACACTCAGTTAACAAAAGCAAAACAACTTAGCTTTGTTGCACGAATCTGTCCATATGCTTGGAGACGTATCAATGAAAATGTCCTTAAAGAGTCCGATGTTGTCCTTTGATCCTGGTGCAGATGTATATATATATATATATATATATATATATATATATATATATATATATATATAGCACAAAATCAAAGTCCGTCAAAGTTCCAAGTTGAGCTAGAAACCCCTGAACCGAGTTTCTCAATGAAGTCTCTTTAGGGACAACCAAACAGAGCCAGGTAAGTCATGCTTTTCTCCCGAGCACCATTGTCTTTTCTTCTCTTGTGTCCATTACTTTATCCCAGCCACTGGGTTTACCTACTGCCCCCTTTCAGAAAACCACAGTACTGCAACCAGAGTCTTAGGAACAGACTAGTGTCTGTTACATATCCCTCCCCTTACAAGAAGGATTAACATATCCATAACAAGACTTTATGTTCCGTACATGGAAAGTGTCAACATTGTCAGGGTTATCAAGAAATGAAACAACATAATTCACAGGTCCTAAACATTTCTCAATTCAAGCAGGGCCTTTCCATTTAGCAGACAGTTTAGCCATAAACCCATCATCAGCCTTAGATAAAGGATGAGCTCGAACCCAAACTACATCTCCTGCTTGAAAATTAGCCTGTTTTCTTTTCTGATCATAGTAACGTTTCTGTTTTTCCTGTGCCCGCTCAACATTTTCCTTTACCAATTGAGACAGGTTCTTCTGCCTGTCTATTACAGCATAAGCAAGGGTATCAGGATCAGGGGGACGGTGCAGTACTCTTTCTACAGGTCCCTTTATCTTACGACCTAGCGCAATCTCTGAAGGTGTGTATCCCGTACTTTCATGCCATGCAGTGTTGATTGCAAATCTGAATTCAGCCAACCACCTATCCCATTGTCGGTGGTGTTCCTCCACATATGAAGCAATCATCGTTTTTAGTGTACGATTGACCCGTTCCGTAAGGTTTGTCTGTGGATGGTAAGCTGTAGTTAGTTTTTGAATAACTCCCCATTGCTTACAGACCAGATTAATGAGGTGTGATGTAAACTGTGCTCCCCTGTCCGATACAAGATATGCAGGTGTTCCCCATCGTGTGAATATCTCTTCCACCAAGACTCGTGCTATTTGTGGGGCCTTAGCAACTCGCAAAGGGAACAGTTCTACCCACTTGGAACAGTAGTCAACGACAACCAATAGATGTTCATTCTGTTTGGTACTCTTGGGGAAAGGACCCATCAAATCCACACCAAGCATGTAACCTGGTTCAACCACTGGTGTTGATTGTAAAAGACCTGATAGCTTTGACAGGGATGGTTTGTACTTCTGACAAATTTGACAATTTTTACAGTACTTCCAGACATCAGCACGGATACTTGGCCAATAGGCAACTTCCATGAGCCTAAGCAACGTCTTCATTTGGCCCAGATGTCCACTTAGTGGATTGTCATGTGCATATTGCAGGAACTCTTTCCGAAGACTTGCAGGTATGACCAATTGGAGCTTTCTCCCAAACACTCCACCACTAGGTGCACTACGGAACAACAAACCATTCTCATGGACATAATGTACACGTGCAGGATCAGTATTCACTTGGGGCTCAACCTTCTTACTTAGTTCTTGTACCTCAGGATCCTCGTGCTGTGCAGTAGAAAGTTGGAATAAATCCACTGGCAGATTAGCTGGAATGACTGCAGACTTGGTGGCTTTGACTACTGATATCATACCGGGTGTCGTAGCTGTATTCAGGCTCCTAGA
>SRMA01026966.1:20066-54026 GCA_007224835.1 Danionella cerebrum | reverse complement strand
ATATATATATATATATATATATATATATATATAGCACAAAATCCAAGTCCGTCAAAGTTCCAAGTTGAGCTAGAAACCCTTGAACCGAGTTTCTCAACGAAGTCTCTTTAGGGACAACCAAACAGAGCCAGGTAAGTCATGCTTTTCTCCCGAGCACCATTATCTTTTCTTCTCCTGTGTCCATTACTTTATCCCAGCCACTGGGTTTACCTACTGCCCCCTTTCTGAAAACCACAGTACTGCAACCAAAGTCTTAGGAACAGACTAGTGTCTGTTACATATCCCTCCCCTTACAAGAAGGATTAACATATCCATAACAAGACTTTATGTTCTGCACATGGAAAGTGTCAACATTGTCAGGGTTGTCAAGAAATGAAACAACATAATTCACAGGTCCTAAACATCTCTCAATTCTAGCAGGGCCTTTCCATTTAGCAGACAGTTTAGCCATAAACCCATCATCAGCCTTAGATAAAGGATGAGCTCGAACCCAAACTACATCTCCTACTTGAAAATTAGCTTGTTTTCTTTTCTGATCATAGTAACGTTTCTGTTTTTCCTGTGCCCGCTCAACATTTTCCTTTACCAATTGAGACAGGTTCTTCTGCCTGTCTATTACAGCATAAGCAGGGGTATCAGGATCAGGGGGACGGTGCAGTACTCTTTCTACAGGTCCCTTTATCTTACGACCTAGCGCAATCTCTGAAGGTGTGTATCCCGTACTTTCATGCCATGCAGTGTTGATTGCAAATCTGAATTCAGCCAACCACCTATCCCATTGTCGGTGGTGTTCCTCCACATATGAAGCCATCATCAATTTTAGTGTACGATTGACCCGTTCCGTAAGGTTTGTCTGTGTATGGTAAGCTGTAGTTAGTTTTTGAATAACTCCCCATTGCTTACAGACCAGATTAATGAGGTGTGATGTAAACTGTGCTCCCCTGTCCGATACAAGATATGCAGGTGTTCCCCATCGTGTGAATATCTCTTCCACCAAGACTCGTGCTATTTGTGGGGCCTTAGCAACTCGCAAAGGGAACAGTTCTACCCTCTTGGAACAGTAGTCAACGACAACCAATAGATGTTCATTCTGTTTGGTACTCTTGGGGAAAGGACCCATCAAATCCACACCAAGCATGTAACCTGGTTCAACCACTGGTGTTGATTGTAAAAGACCTGATAGCTTTACAGGGATGGTTTGTACTTCTGACAAATTTGACAATTTTTACAGTACTTCCAGACATCAGCACGGATACTTGGCCAATAGGCAACTTCCATGAGCCTAAGCAACGTCTTCATTTGGCCCAGATGTCCACTTAGTGGATTGTCATGTGCATATTGCAGGAACTCTTTCCGAAGACTTGCAGGTATGACCAATTGGAGTTTTCTCCCAAACACTCCACCACTAGGTGCACTACGGAACAACAAGCCAATCTCATGGACATAATGTACACGTGCAGGATCAGTACTCACATGTGACTCAACTTTCTTACTTAGTTCTTGTACCTCAGGATCCTCGTGCTGTGCAGTAGAAAGTTGGAATAAATCCACTGGCAGATTAGCTGGAATGACTGCAGACTTGGTGGCTTTGACTACTGATATCATACCGGGTGTCGTAGCTGTGTTCAGGCTCCTAGATAACACATCTGGGACCACATTGCACAATCCTTTCCTGTATTTAACAGTAAAGTCAAAACCCTGCAAACGGATGGTCCATCTTGTCAGTCTTGATGATAGTTTGGGGGTCTGAAATAGCCAAGTCAGAGCAGAATGATCCGTTACCACTTCAAATGGTCGACCTTCAAGGTATGGTCTCCATTTTTCTACCGCCCAGATCACAGCAAGACATTCTTTCTCTGAAACTGAATATGCTTTCTCAGCTCCATGTAGTAATCTAGAGGCGTATGCCACTACATGCTCTTCTCTCTCCAGGTCCTGTGTTAAAACTGCTCCCAAATCCACTTCACTAGCATCTATGTGTACCCGAAAAGGCTTGTTCAGATCGGGTGGAATTAACACAGGGGCATTAGACAGATCATGTTTGATGGTATCAAAAGCTTTTTGGCATTCCTCAGTCCAAGACCAGGTAGCTTTCTTTTGTTTTAAGGCATGGAGTGGAGCAGCTTTCTCTGAAAACTTGGGTATGAAGCGATGATACCATCCAGCCAACCCCAAGAAGCGCTGGGTGTCTTTGAGCGATTGAGGTACAGGGAACTCACATACTGCTGATACTTTGGACGGATCAGTCTTAATTCCTTCACCTGATACAAGATGCCCTAAGAAGGTAAGGCAATTTTGAAAAAAGTTACATTTCTTAAGGTTCAAAGTGAGTCCTGCATTGGAGAGGCAGCTAATCACTTGGTTGAGGTGTTGGAGATGTTTTTCTTCATTTTCTGAAAAAATAACCACATCATCAATGTAGATAAGGCAACACTTTCCTTTCAGTTCTCTAAGGACCTGTTCCATCAGCCTCTGGAAAGATACAGCAGCATTTTTGAGGCCAAAAGGAAGACGCAAAAATTCATATAGGCCTGCAGAAGTAACAAAAGCCGTCTTCTGTATACTATCTGGTTCCATTTCCATTTGCCAATAGCCTGTTTTTAGATCAAGGGTGCTAAACACTGTGGCCCCGTGTAACGTTTCCAAAATATCCTGGATTTGGGGCATGGGATAAGCATCCAGATATGTTTTTGCATTTACACCTCGATAATCCACACATAATCTTGATCCTCCATCCTTTTTTGGGACCACCACTACGGGAGAAGCCCAGGGAGACGTTGATGGACGAATGATTTTCTTTTCTTGTACCTCTTGAAGTTCTGCTTCAATAAACTGTTTTTTGTCTCTTGAAACTTTATAAGCTCTTTTCCTAACTGGGACTTCGTCTGTGGTGATTATTCTGTGTTTAACTATATCTGTCCTCCCAACTTTGTTGGTACACACTGTTGGCCATTTTAACATCAGTTCCTCCAGCATCTCTTTATTCTCCTGTTCGGTATCCGTTTCTAGGACGAGCTGATGTATTGATTGTAGAGTTTCTTCTGGCACTGCAGGTGTGGATAATGCAAGATAAAAATGGACAGTTGTACCAGATCCTTGGGCTATGAAAGGGAAAGTTATCATTTCATCGGTTCTTTTTGATGATGGCAGCTGATACTGAGACTTGCTGAAATCAAGAATGATCTCTGAAGATAACATAAAATCCATCCCAAGTATTATAGGCACCGTCAGATCCACATCCCTCATAATGTAAAGTGTCAGGTCCATGGTCCTCCCGTGGAGTTCACATTCCCAATCAAGTTTCCCAATAGCAGTTTGTTTCTGTCCATTAGCAAGTAAAAAAGATTGTCCTCTACAAGGTTTACATTGCTCCTGTCGTCGCAACTGCTTCCAGCAAGATTCTTGGATCAGTGACAAAGTGCTCCCAGTATCAATCATTGCTTGAAAATACCTGTTACGCAGGAGGATGGGTAATGTGAGAGTTTCCAGATGAACAGTACCTTTTCCTGACTGCATTATTCTTGTGTTAGCTGGAAAAGGTTTAGGCTCAATTTCTCTGGACGAATTTCCTTTCCTTTTTTGAGTCTCTGCACTGACCTGACTCCAGTATCTTCTAGATTCCTCAAAGTCTTTTTTCAATTTGGGTCCCTATTCTGACCAAATCATCCACCCCTTTTACTGTTCCTCTTAGTAAACTAGCTAATCTTGGATTACAGTTTCTCAAAATGGCGTGCACAATTTCTTTTTCTGCCATATTTTTATTCTTTCGCAGACACAAAGCTCGATAATGATAAGCAAAATCCCTAATACTTTCTTTTGGGCCTTGTTTTCTTTCAAGCAATCTTCTAGCTGTTTCTTCTTCATAATCTTCACTCAAGAAGGACCTCATGAAGATTTTTCTAAACTGGTTCCAAGTCTGTACATTTCTTTTCTCTGCTAGCCACCAATCTTTAGCTGTTCCCTTCAATACGGATGTGAGTGAGGCAAGTATCTCAGTCACTTAGTGGACGAATAGCAAAATATTCTTCACACCTCTCTATAAAAGAAACTGGATCTTCATCTTCACTATTACTGAAATTTGGGAAATCTAATTTTACTGGCGGATGTATGGACATCACAGACATGCTTTCTGGACATGTTAACTGACCACGTGGCACCTGATAAGTCTGGTTTTTAACTGTAGATATAGGGGCAGAGTTAAAAGACTTTTGAATAGGATACCACTGGCACAAGATCTTTAAATTTGTGGTCAATCTGGGCATCACATCTTTTTAAACAATCCACCATAGATTTGCCCAACTCTTGGATGTTAAGATTCACTTTTTTTTGGACCTTTTCACATTCTCGATCGATACGGTGTCTCATCCTTTCTTCCATTGCTGTACACTGTTCTCGTAACTCTGTCCAAGTAACACATTCACTCGTCTTCTGAGCACATTCCTCAAAACAATGTTTAAAGGCACTCACTCTTGCGGTCAGTTGTTCAATTAGTGTTATAATTGAAACCTGAGTCTCTGTGTCTTCATCAAGTTCTGGAGGTGGTGGCGGTGGAAGTTGATCATCAATATCATATGCCGTTTCTGCTACAATGCCATCAGTTTCTTCATCTGAGTCTATATACAGATCACTAAAAGTATTAATTAGGTCTTTTATTGATTCTCTTCTATTACTGAATGCATCTTGAGTAAAGTCAGGTATGTGCTCATCCCTATCATTATTTTCTTGACTTGCCATCTTTATTAATTGACTAAACAATGTTTCATTAATGCAATCACAGTCCCTGTTTGGGCGCCATTATATAACCAAACTAATTTACTTTTACTACCAGTTTAATTATACATCTGATTTTAGGGAAAGGGTAAGCGCATAAACATGTTTAATCAGAAAAAAAAAACAAACAAACAAACAATCCATTTTTTTTGATCCTATGAAAAAGTATTATGATGTAACCTGACAATATATTCATTAAGCACTCAGTTACTAAAAGCAAAACAACTTAGCTTTGTTGCATGAATCTGTCCATATGCTTGGAGACGTATCAATGAAAATTGTCCTTAAAGAGTCCGATGATGTCCCTTGATCCTTGTGCAGATGTGTATATATATAGGACAAAATCCAAGTCCGTCAAAGTTCCAAGTTGAGCTAGAAACCCTTGAACCAAGTTTCTCAACGAAGTCTCTTTAGGGACAACCAAACAGAGCCAGATAAGTCATGCTTTTCTCCCGAGCACCATTGTCTTTTCTTCTCCTGTGTCCATTACTTTATCCCAGCCACTGGGTTTACCTACTGCCCCCTTTCTGAAAACCACAGTACTGCAACCAGAGTCTTAGGAACAGACTAGTGTCTTTTACAGCATAATGCATCATAAATCTGAGGTCCTATGAGCCTGAAGATTCATGTGAGAGCAACTTTTATCTTATTATCACGAGTACAACAGTTTTAGCCCAATTCTAATCCCATTATCAATACTGATTTTACCTGTTAAAGCATAAATAAACAAATTACAGTGGTAACCAGAGATACGAATGCTTCGAGTTAAGAAATGTTCGAGATACGAAAGGCCTCGCGGGAAATTTTTTGCTTCGAGATACGAAGAAAAATTCGAGATACGAATAATAACAAACATATCTGCTCTACTATCTGCTTGTTTGTCTGACGTCGCGCTGTGCTTCCGCGCAGAGGTGGGACAAAGTCAATGTTTGGCAAGTCACAAGTAAGTCTCAATACATTGCCCTCAAGTCCCGAGTCAAGTCCCGAGTCAAGACAGGCAAGTCTCGAGTCAAGTCCCAAGTCAAAGGCCAACAAGTCTCAAGTCAAGTCCAAAGTCCAAGGTTTGACTTTCGAGTCTTTTCGAGTCTTTTTAACAGCAAAATAAAATGTATACAGATTATGTATGGTTGTAAGATCTGTATTTATTAAACAGACCTTTTTTATGAAAGATCATTGCTCAGATACACAAAAATACAAATGTAATTTTCTGAAAAAGTGCTGAACAGTGCTGTGTCTCGTCTTCACAGCACATTGCACAATAACGAGTTGACCTTGTATTGCAAAACGGGTCTGAAAAACTGAACCAACTTTCTGAAATTGTCTTCACCTGAAATGACTGTTTGAAAACTAAAATATATCCTTAAACTAAAAACCATGCCTTCACCCTCAAAACATGTACTTGGATGAAGAGAGGATCAAAAATATAGTCCTGCAAACAGTTTTACTTTACTTAAAAGTATCTCCACAAAAAATATACTTTTCAGTATGTTTAACTACTTTCAAAAGTGCAACCAGAACCTTTTCAAACATGTCTCCACTTTATAAAAGAAAATCACAGCCCAAAAATCAGTGTCCTAACTCTCCAAAACTCTTTGTCACAAAATATCCACAGTTTTGCAAAACAGTCCTTTAAGTTTTCACATTTTTTTTTTCTAACAATGTTTTCACATATCCATAGAGAGACTGGTGTGTGTGTGTGTGTGTGTGTGAGAGAGAGAGAGAGAGAGAGAGAGTTTGAGAGAGAGAGAGAGAGAGATGAGTGATTGTGTATGTGTGTAGGACTGCTTGTGTATAGGTATACAGTGTACTATATGGGTTGTACAGTGTGATCGTACAGAAGCCTGGGCTCTAAAAAATATCAGGTCTTTATTAGAAAGGCAGAGTGGGTAGGAGTAGAGAGAGAGTGAGTGAAAGAGAGAGAGAAAGAGAGATTAGAGGAGGGGGGTGAGGGAGGCAAATAAAATGAACATAACATGCTTTTCTGTCAAGGCCCTACACTGCATTGCATTTGCAAAAGATCAGATTGGCCAAAAGTCTGTCAGTCATTTGTGCACGATGGGGACGCAGAATGATGCCACCATGGCTGAAAACTCGCTCCACTGGAGCACTAGATGCAGGCACTGCCAAGACTCTGATGGCCACTCTGAAGAGTGAAGGAAGAGTTTTCATGTTCAGTGCCCAGAACAAAAGGGTGTTCTGTCCTTCTGCAATGTCAATGTAGTGACTTAGCTGTACTCCTGGCGTGGTCCCTACATCCCTTTTCTGCCTCTTATGGTATGCAGCAAACAGTCCCTCTCCTTCTCCAATGTCCTCTTCTTCATCAGGCAGAGGCACAGGTGGCTCAGTCTCTGCAGCATCTTGCAGGATCAATTCTGGAAATACATGTAACAATGACAGCAGAAACAAGAGAGCCATTATTACACTGATGCTGGTGACAGTGTTAGACTGAAAGATGTAATTATTGTTAGTCAATTAGATCAGATTAAGATCAAATTATTAAAAAGTTGCATTAAAGTCAATAATATTTACCTTTAACTCGTTGTGCTACCTCTACCTTGATGTCACGACTGACCAGCACATGGTGCTCCACCCACAACAGAGCAAAGGCTGGATCCAAGGCCGCTGCTTTCAGGTAGATTGTGTCTGAAAACGGGGCAGGGATTCCTTCTTGAGACTGGGCCATTTTCACATTAGTGAAAATCCCAAGAAATCTTTTTTTCAGGGACGTCTGGAGACTTCTGACCAGGCCGCTCAGGAAACGAACTTGAGGCTTCAGCTTCTCGAGGTGGTGATTGAGGGACAAGACAGATGGAACAACTGCACTGATTGTGATGACCTTTTCCCCCTGCGTCAAATCAGTTGCTTCCCCAAACGGTTTCAAGATGTCCACCAACTCCTTCAACAGATTCCACTCTCGTTGTGAGAATGACAGCTCCTTATGCTCGGCCTTTTCAAGCACAGCACAGAGCTTTAGGTGATCTGCTTTTACTTGCCTCAGTGTTGAGTTCCATCTCGTTTTCACTGCAGCAGGGATGCCTTTCTGCTCCCCAAACTCATCATCAAAAAGATCTTTGAACGTTGTGCTTGTGTGCAGCAGTGAGCTAAGTTTTGATAATTTGGAAAGACAAGGACATACTACTTTGGTTTCTTTCAAACCATCTCCCACAACCAGCTGCAGTGCGTGTGCAAAACACTGCAGGCGCTGTTTCTTTGCCATAGCCGCATCTACTGTTTGCTGATCTTCCAGGGTTAAGTCCTACCACAGCTCAGGGTCATCAAGATGATCTCCGTCATCACTATCATCCTCTTGTTCACTGGGGAAGCACACAGTGAATGCCTTTCTCATGTTAGCAGCATTGTCACTAATAATATAGTCCAATTTAGCTTTGATGTCATATTCATCACATATTGCCTCAAATTGGTCACAGATACGTTCAGCAGTGTGAGAACCTTTGAAGCGGTTACAGGCCAAGAGATTAGTCTTTATCTGTATCCTCTCTGCATCTTTCTCTACCCAGTGCACAGTGACGCAATCCCCTCTTCTTTTGGTCGGACCAGATGTCCACGGTGACTGAAACATGGTCAGTGTTGCTCAATTGAGTTTTTAATTTTAAACGTCTCTCTTCAGTGAGGCTTTCTGTTTTTGCGGTCAGTGTTCTGCGACACACTGGGCTGTACTTACTGTCCAGCACTGACAGAAAGTGACGAAAGCTCTTTTTTTTCCACAATGGACAGGGGAATGTTGCAATCAATAATCAAATCAGACAATATGGCATTGGTGATGGCTTTATGCTGAGGGTGACTCATGCTGTAATGCCTTACACCAGTGTCCAGAAATTGAGAGATTGAAGGCTGTTGTGGTTCATTTAAGATGGTTTTGTTCATCTGGTATTCTTCATATCTGTAAGAGGTAAGCATACGAAACAACTGTCAGAAAATCCCTTATAGCCACACGTTGTATTTGAAACTACTCTTTACTCATATCAATGTCACTGTTAATATTAATTGTATTGTATAAATGTAGACTATATAATACATTTCAGTTTCAATGTGTGCAGTATTAAGAATATTTTCACTGCTTTAACCTGCCATCCCCTCAGGAAATTGAAGTCAAATGCTTTTTAGTTCACTCTCTCCACCACACTAGATTTCATTTTGCCTCGCATCACACAGAAATTGCAGGTCTACTGCTGTCTAATTCACTGAGTTTAGTTGTGCTATGTTATGTCTTCGGTGATCAACTTGTGATTAACCAAAATTACACAAACGACCTCAATGAGGCAGCAGTAGACCAACAACTCCTGTATGCTGCAAAGTAAAAATTGAGTGAAATTGGTATTTTGTCAACTGAATCGTGTGTGTGCTGGAGAGATTGAGATGCAAATCCTTCTAGCAGCAATGTAAAATGGTAGCACATATTCTCAATGAAGTAGACTACTTCATACAAACAATAACGTTGTTTTTTTCACATAACGTTGAAGATCTTTGCTCTCTACCTTGTGTGCTACACTCATGCAGGCTACCTCATACAAACAATTCGGCTTTGAAAATCCCAATCAGTATGAACCAGCAGGGGTTTGCAGATTATAGTGTTTGAAAGGTGACGTTGAGGAAATGTACTGTCAAATGATATAAACATGCAACTAGAAAATTACTCAGCTGATAATGTAGTCTTGACATAACTTAAAACTTACCTTTCTTTGTGTCGAACAAAGTTGGAAGTTGTGGCATCTCCCTCTGTAATCTTCGACCCGCATGTTTTACATACTGCAATTCGTTTTTTGTTGACTACTTAGTAATTTTTATAGCCAAACGAAACTATCTTAGGTATCATTTCGCTAACTGGCGCGTTCACGCTGTTGTCAGATTGGACGCTGTCGAATCAAAACAGTCTACTGATTGGATGTCGTGCCGAATGCGCACATGCTCTCTGTCACACACACGCGCACGCTCTCTGTCACACACACGCGCACAGACACATAAAGAGAGATAGAGCGGTCCGTGTCAACATACTTTTTATCTTTGGGCTTTTTATGGAAAGTAGCAAGTCTTTACAAGTCCAAGTTTAAGTCAAAGTTATTTATGTTAAAGTCCAAGTCAAGTTGCAAGTCTTTTTATATTTTGTCAAGTCGAGTCTAAAGTCATCAAATTCATGACTCAAGTTTGACTCGAGTCCTAGTCACATGACTCGAGTCCACACCTCTGCTTCCGCGTCCATGCGCTCCTTTCTCCCTTTAAAGAAAGTGTGCTTTAAGGGGCTGATATGCTTCAAAACACTTTAAATTAGTTTTATATTGAGCGAAACATTATGTATAGATTACCAATAATGTATTATAACAAAGGTTAGAGTCAAGGCGTAAAAAGTTTATAACATGGAAAGTGCTGTTCTGTAGCGCAACTTGGAGAAACCCTGTGACCCCAGGGGTTGGCAACCTTTTTTATCAAAAGAACCACTTTGGTGTAGTTTTTCCATATCACTCCATTTGTGCTCTTTTAGCGAGAGTAGCCCTCTGACGGGCGACTTCTTCAAGATCCGCTGACAGGGACCCGCAAAACTTTATCCGCAATACCGGCCAGTTCAATTTCTAGATCAGGCTTACTTACTCCTGTGAATGCGGATGTGTTCAGCTGGAATGGGTCACTGTTCAGCGGTGTGACAGGGAAAGAGAGAGTCTGTTTCTCCTTTCTTAACTCACTGAATCTTTCTCCACATGCAGCTTGCATTGCAGTAATGGCACGGTGGAAATAATCACAATTTATGTGATTGTTTGCTTCTTTGAACTCTCTTAGGGAGGGGAAGTGAGAGAGCGTGCCATTTTGTACATCTCTGGCTAACACTGTCTTCTTGCGCTCAAATGCCAAAATCTCCTCCAGCATGTGCAGTGCCGTGCTTCCCTTTCCTTGGAGATTTTTATTCAACATATTCAAGTAACTTGTCATGTCCACCATGAAGTAAAACTTTTCCAGCCAAGATGGGTTTTTCTAGTTCAGGATAGCCGAGGCCTTTACTTCCCCAAAAGGTTTTTACGTGCTCCAGACAGGCAGCAAAGCGTTTCAGCACCTCCCCCCTGGACAGCCACCGTACTCTGTTGTGAAGCAGGAGATCTGAATACGTGTTTTCGACTTCTTCTAACAACAAACAAAACTATCGGTGGCTTAACCCATTCGAAATTATTTTGTTCACTATCTTGATAACAAGGTTCATTACTTCCACACATTCAGGGGGAAATGTTTTGAGCAAAGTGCTTCTTGGTGGATAATGTAGTGAAACGTCATCATTATCTTCTAGACAACTCTCAACAGCATCACAAATGTCCTGCCCCCGAGTTTGGCCCTAAGGCGGTATGAGTTCAATCAGTTCTTCCCGCGGCCCATCAGCATTTGCGTACCTGCATAACAGTGCTATCTGCTCAACGTTGTTTACATCCCTTGACTTATCACAGGCAATTGAAGGTCAATTTGCTTACTACTGATTTTTGCTGCCATTTTAGTGGTCCTATCCTTAACGATCTTTGCAGAGAGAGGCATGTCTTTAATTTTCTGAACAATTTCCTTTTTGTTTTTAAAATCGGAGAATAGATGCTCTGATATTTGAATAAACGTTTCTTTTATATATTCTCCGTCTGTGAATGGCTTACCCCTCTTTACAATCTCCTGAGCTGCCAAAAAACTATAGCAGCTGTAGTTGACTGTGGAGAGCTGATCCATTTTTTGAAAGATAGTTTTCTCTCTTCAGCTTGTCGTTGCAATTCCGAAATTGCTCTCTGGCGCTCATCTTCGTTTGGGTATTTTTCAGCGAATGCTAAATGCTTGCTTTGAAAATTTTTTTCCATGTTTCTTTTTTGTTGTTTGATAGTTTTTCCCTACATATCAAGCACACAGGTAAGCCAGCGTCATTGGCAGTAAATGCAAAAGCAGATGTCCACGCTGCATTAAACTCTCTATTTCCTTAAGACACTTTCGAGTGACACAAGGCCCACAAGATTGTGGACCTACACAAGGCTGGAATGTGCTACAAAACCATCTGCAAGCAGCGGGGTGAGAAGGTGACAACAGTTGGTGCAATTACCCCCAAAGCTTGTTTCCACCTCCATATTTGACGGTGGGGTCGGTGGTTTTGGAGTCATAGGCAGCATTCCTCCTCCTCCTCCTAACACGGCGAGTTCAGTTGATGACAAAGAGCTCAAATTTGGTCTCATCTGACCACAACATTTTCACCCAGTCTTCCTCTGAATCAGTGGCAAACTTCAAACGGGCCTGTAGATGGACTATCTTGATTAGGGACACAGCAGGATTTCAGTATTTCACAGCGTAGTGTGTTACCAACTGTTTTAGTGGTGACTGTGGTCCCAGTTGCCTTGAGCTTATTGACGAGTTCCTCCCGAGTAGTTCTGGGCTGATTCCTCACCGTTCTCATTATCATTGAAACTCCACGAGGTGAGATCTTGCATGGAGCTCCAGACAGAGGGAGATTTTTATGTTTCTTCCATTTGCGAATAATTGCACCAACTGTTCTGGGAGGGCAGGCAGTGCTGCCAGATGACTGGAAAATTAAAGCAGAATGGAGACTAGAAGAAAGGTGCTGGGTGTGTCATCTGGAAGGAGGAAATAAGATTTGAATTGAATTGAATTAGCCTTTATTTGTCACATACACTGTTACATGTAGTGAAATTGGACCCCTCTGGCCACAGACATAGACAGGGTGGGAACAGGCCAGTGTTGAGAGGTAGCATTTACAGAGAGAAACAGAGAAAATGGATATACATTAGGTAAGTTAGCTTAAAAAAAAACCTTTCCGCATTGTCCTTCAAAGAAAAGAGCACTGTGGAGCAGGTTAAAAAAAAAGCCATTTGCAATCAAGCACATTGACAAATACAGGAAAGAACATCGCAGGATGAGGTAGGGGTCGGGGAAGTGGTGTAGTCGCTGTAGTGCGCAGCCGGCATTTTTCTGCAGCCATGGGGGCGCTGTCCAATGACCCGTCAGATTACAGCGGTGGGGAAAAATAGCTGGCGGAGATAAGTGGATGCAGGGGAGGGTTCTGAGAGTGTCCCCTTATCGAGTTCTGCACGGGGGATGTTTAGACTCCTCTTCGCGGCCTCCAAGGCCAGAGGAGATAAGGCCAGCCAGATGGTACAGAATTTAATTTAGGTCAAAAGCTGTAAATTTCCAGATTTTTAGAGTCTTTCCCCGGTCTCCATATTATCCAACTTACGTTTCAATTCTGCCAGCCTTTCCAGGATGAAATCCAGTTCGCGGTCACAGACCGTTACATGAGTCCCGACAGTTTTAAGTCCAGTCAACATTCCATTCCAGTCGGTCAGCTTAGTGGGGCTTTGAGCACTGACCGCTTTTGATAATCGCCGATAGCCGAGAGCTCCACATATTCCAATCAGCAGAATCCCAGTTATCACAGTTCCAATTATGTAGATGTCTTCGACATCCTCCAGGGACAGAGCAGCCAGGCACACGATCCTCCACTTCGACCAGGAGTCCATCGTGTAGCCAGCAGCATAAGTTCCAGCAGGACAGGTGGGTTCCCCCGAACCCACGCTCCTCGTCGAGAAAATGGTGTCAATTGCATTTAAAGACCAGTTGATCAGATCCATAGTTCCTTTTATTTAGAGAGCCGGATAGTGAGAGTCTCTGCAGACAGACACAAGACGAGAAGCCCAGCTGGGATGATAAGATAAGGGAGTAAGAGAAAGAGCATGTATCACCGCCGAAGGCTGAGATAAGGAGACTTGGTGGAACTTAACCTCTTAAGCCCGAGAGTCCCCGGTACCGGGGACTTGCCCCCTTGTGCGTTACATTTTCACTCATAGCTCACGAACCCTGAGAATAACCCACACATATTAAATACTGTTGTGTTCAGCGGAAACTCCTCTAAAAATGTATCTAATTCACTTTCATATCCGTTAACCACAGCTCGAACGCCATGCAAATAAACAACAACATAGCCGGATTATAATTCATGACCAAGTTTTTGTTTATGTGCGATATGTATCCACAATATAAACGGAAACGCCAAAACCATTACATTAAATGAAAGCTAACAACCAGCTGAATCCAGTGATATGCAACTCATTAACATTGCATGAAGTATTTCAGAGCAGGGAGCGAAAGTTCCACGAAAAAACGCCAGCGAAAACCAAGCAAGCATGTAAATCTTGTCTTACCTTTGCCGTTTTTTCAACAAAAAGTTATTTCCATAGCGATAAAAGTCCGATTGTTGTTATGTCCGGTCAATAGCTTCGCGCAAACGCCATTTTGGATTATTTCTTTAGCTTTGTGGCGTCATTACGTCACCAAATATGGAATGACTCCCCGTGCGTAAGAGCACGTCTCTCCACGCTGCGCGTCGTGTGATTCGCCGGCGATCCCGTCAGTCTCAAAATGGTTGAGCTGATTGGTTTCCATAGAATCAGAGCTTTCCGTCGATATATAGATCTCCTGGATTGGACAGATGGTCGGGGGGGTAGGGACATGCAGAAGCTCGACGTCGAAAGCGTTTGTGAATGAAAGGTTCCCAAAAGCGCAGCAAAATGGGGTAAATGAGCTTCCACCCCCCTTTTACAGCGTTTCTTGAGGAGTTTTTTTGCTGAAATCATGTCCCGTAAGCAAGAAAAGAAGACTATGAACGTAGCGGAAGCTTTAGACAAGATTTTTTCTATATTTCAATTATTGTGCCAAATTGTGCCAAACTGTGCCAACATGGATTACGCCTGAACTTTGTTCAATCAAAACCTTTACAGAATATTAGTTTCTTGTAGTATGAACACCAAACTTGCTACAGATGTTCTTGACATGTAGTGGTTACAATTGATTGTGTTTATTTGCTTCGTTATAAGTAAAATAAGGAGATATTGGAGGAAACATGTGTTTTTTTTTTAGGCGGAGTTCATTTTTTGGCCATTCCAACATCAATTACTCTTACCCTGTGTTCTTGACTGTCAAATTAACTCATCCACACCACTCCCCAAGAACCTATCTTCATTTTGATACCAAGATTTGCAGTTTAGGCCTTGTAAAAGCTGAGAAATGCCTTAAAAAGTAAAAGTATAGGATTTTCGGAAAATAGGCCTGAGGGCTTAAGAGGTTAATGATAGTATTCATAGGAAGAGGTTAGCCAAGAGTGGGACACTGACAGGACTGATTAGAATAAACAGGAATACAAGGAGTTAATACACAGAGTGATGAGGAATGTGTCTAAAGCAAAACAGAATGCGTTTGATGAGTTGTACTATAGGTTAGACACTATAGAGGGAGAGAAGGACTTGTACAGGTTAGCTAGGCAGAGGGATAGAGATGGAAAAGATGTGCAGCAAGTTATTAAGGATAGAGATGGGAGAGTGCACAGAAGAGAGTACTGTTCTGTCAGGAGTTCTGTCTGCAAGTCACAATCGTGCAGTGTTTCTGACTAAAATAGTGTCTGTGATAATTATAAGAGAGTCATATGAACCGCAATGTGAAGGTACAGAGGGATAGAACTAAAAAGCATAGACGGCAATATAAACAATGGTTTCTGTTCAAAAGGGGTTTATTTTCAGTTTACTTGGACCCAATAAATGATTTAAAAACTTGCATTCTCTCAGTTTGATAATAATCCTGGTCTTGTGCTTCAGTCTGGCACATGTGACCACTGTTTTCAAAATCTTTCTCGCGAGTGCTTGGTTGTGAGACGCAGATAAAGCTCTCTGTGAAAACCTCTGTTGCTGATCTCCTGTGCTGTGTGAATTCAACAACAACTGGATGCTGTTTGAAGAAAAAAAAAAGAAAAATGGCTAATTTTTTTTTAAATCATGCAGCGTTTTTTCCGGCTGGTGTGTAAAGTTACATTAGCGCCGTGTAATTAAGGCTAAAATCACCACACGCGCCTCGCTGCCGTCTTTCGGGACGGTGGCACCTAATGAGTTAAAGAAAGATCTAACTCCGTTCCGGAGTATAACGGACTCGTCCGCCCAGCCATCAGGGACACACCTTCCTCAACAATTGACGGGGGCCCCGACACAGGCACGAGCTCTACAGGCCCAGTCAGTAGATAAGTCGGCCCCGGCCCCCTATATGCCACAGACTTGTCACCAGCTCCGCCCTGGTGATTCCGCCACTAAGCCCGCATCCTTGCAGCTTCCCGGTTAGAGACCCCGGTCCCCCTGGTTAGGCGGCTCACTTCTGCGAGAGGAGATTGCTGCCCATTTGGACAAAGGAGCAGTCCTCCAGCCGATGCAGAAAGTTGTTTCTACAGCCGGTACTTTCTGGTCCTCAAAAAATCAGGCGGGTTGCGACCAATCCTGGATCTGAGATATCTGAATCGAGGCCTGGCCCAGTTCCAATTCCGGATGTTGACGATCCACAGCCTTCTGCCGTGTGTTCATCCTGGGGATTGGTTCACCATTTTAGACCTGAAGGATGCGTACTTCCAGGTGGCTATTGTGATGGAAGGATGAAAGTTCCTTTCTGTCTCGAGACGAAGTTTTCCAGGATCCCAGAGGTGACAAGGAAAGAAACACGACACAGAGATCATGCATCAACCAGTCACAAATTTATTGGCAGTTTGTTCTGGGTTTTTATACAGTTCAGAACAGTGAGTGTTAATGAACTTTTTACAAGAAAGGGGATGAGAGGCATCATGTGCTTTTTGTTAGCAGATGCTGACTTTAGCATTCAGGAGCGGTGGGGGCGAGTAAGTTTCGTGAACTCAGGTCAGCCTGACCTTGGGCCTGTGTGCGCCTCCTTTATAAGGTTCTGTTTCGAGGACCAAGTCTACCAGTACTGTGTCCTGCCCTTCGGCCTGTCCCTCTCCCCGCGCACCTTCACAAAGGTGACCTGGGCTGCCCTCGCCCCGCTACGCCGGGCAGGCATCCGTGTCCTGGATTACCTGGACAACTGGCTGGTGCTAGCCGAGTCCACCTTAGGTTTCATGTCAATTTGGAGATAAAAGTCATCTAACTCCAGTTCGGTCGACTTTTTTTCCTGGTTTGGAGCTGAACTCAAAGCACATGAGGGTGCGGCTTACGGCAGAACGCAACCGAGCCTTGCTGTCCGCTCTCAAAGCTGCGTCAACTCGACGGACGGTCCAACTGAAAGGATTTCAGAGGCTCCTGGGGCATATGGCAGCTGCAGTCCCGATGATTCCACTCAGGCTCCTGCATATGCGACCAATTTAGCTATGGCTTCGTTCTCGAGTTCAGTGTCAGTGACACATCTGCTCTCTGACACATCTGCCTCTGAACCCTGAAGGTCTGGAGCTCTGTGACCTTCCTTCGCGCAGGAATCCCCCTGGGCGGGGTCTCAAGCCGCAAGGTCGTCACCACGGACGCCTCAATGATAGGTTGGGGCGCCGTGTGCGGTTCCCATCCAGCATCCGGCTCCTGGACCTGCCGTCTGTCTCAATGGCAATCTCAAGCTAGTTGCAGTCATACTGCCGTTGAGGCGCTTCCGCCCGCTTCCCTACCAGTCTCACGTGCATGTCAGGAAGGACAGCACTGCGGTGGTTGCTTACATAAACTCCCAGGAGGTGTTCGCTCCCGCAACCTGCACTACCTCGCCCAACGACTGTTCCTGTGGAGTCAGAGCAGACTCTTGTCGCTCAGGGCCGTTCATATCCCCGGCACTTCGAACAAAATCGTGGACTCTCTGTCGAGGTTCAAGCCAACCACAGAGGAATGGCAACTCCACCCCTTAGCTGTCCTGAAAATATGGAGCGTGTTCGGGGAGGTACACGTAGACCTCTTTGCCTCCCATGAGAACACCTGCTGTCAGCTTTTTTATTCCCTGTCACTGGCTCCTCTCAGGACAGATGCGCTGGCACACAGCTGGCCCAGGAAGAAACGCCTGTACGCGTTTACCCCAGTGAGCTTTCTAGCACAAGTTCTGTTCAAGGTGAGGGAAATCTGTCAGTAGCCACGATCTGACTGTGAGATTTCTCCAAGGGGCCAGACCGTGACGTCCCTCCAGGGTGGCTCTATACCCTCTTTGGACCTCTCCGTCGACCTGAGAGGGCTGAGCCCCTTGAGCCCCTTGCCCTCGCAGACCTTCACGCCCTCTCCCTCAAGACGGCGCTTTGCTGGCATTGGCATCGCTAGCACCACTAGGACCCACGGATCAAGGATGTGCTGCGCCTGCAGGTTCCTAGAACCTGGAAGGAAACTTTTTTCATGTGTCCTGCTTGGTAGATCGGTGAACTCCATCCTCCCACCCACACGGCATCTGATTGGCACGGAGCAGTCAGCTCTGCTAGGTTCTGTAAGGTTTTGCCGTTGATTCAAGCCTGTTAACCAAACTAACAGAATTCCGGTAAGCTGCTGGGTGACATTGGTTGGAGAAACTAAATCATCTAGTAGATGAAGGATTAGTGAAACATTGTTGTTATTAGCCAAAATATAACCCGTAGCCTCAGAAGTTTCAATGATGTTGGTGCTACTTTTACACCCGATTTGGAAAGCAAAATAAAACTTCTCAAAAACTGATGATGATGTGGATGTACCGTATTTTTCGGCTCATAAGACGCACTTTTTCTTCCCCATAACTGAGGGGGAAAAGTTGGTGCGTCTTATAGACCGAATGCAGAGCGCCGCGAAGTCCGGTCACGGCCGTATGAGAGGCGTAAGAGCTCCGGAGCTAGGCCGAAGCCGCGGCCATATTTATGCGTCATAAAGCCCATCTCCGCCATGGCGGTCGTAGCAGCGAGAAAAGCCATTTCCCACCAATTCCTTTGGCTCACGGTAGCACTTGGCGGTGCTTCGCATCCATACTCACGAGCTACAGAGCTGCGTTCCACTCACCGGTGAGCGTAAAGAGCCGGAGCTAAGGCGAAGCCACGGTCATATTGTACACCAATTGGCAGCTGGCGTCATAACCCATCTCTGCCATAGCGGTCGTAACGAAAACGAGAAAAAAACTACATTTCCACAATGCCTTGGCTACGGTAGCAGCAGCGGTGCTTCCGCATCCATACTCACGAGCGGAACTGCTGCCGTGAGCTCTCTCTCTCTCTTGCTCGCGTGAGGAAAACAAAACGCTCTCAATGACTGAAACTCTCCTTTAACCTCTTAAGCCCGAGAGTCCCCGGTACCGGGGACTTGCCCCCTTGTGCGTTACATTTTCAATCATAGCTCACTAACCCTGAGAATAACCCACACATATTAAATACTGTTGTGTTCAGCGAAAACTCCTCTAAAAACGTATCTAATTCAATTTCATATTCGTGAACCACAGCTCGAACGCCATGCAAATAAACAACAACATGTCCGGAGTATAATTCATGACCACGTTTTTGTTTATGTGCGATATGTATCCACAATATAAACGGAAACACCCAAACCATTACATTAAATGAAAGCTAACAACCAGCTGAATCCAGCGATATGCAACTCATTTACATTGCATGAAGTATTTCAGAGCAGGGAGCGAAAGTTCCCCGAAAAAACGCCAGCAAAAACCAAGCAAGCATGTAAATCTTGTCTTACCTTTGCCGTTTTTTTCAACAAAAAGTTATTTCCATAGCGATAAAAGTCCGTTTGTTGTTATGTCCGGTCGATAGCTTCGCGAAAAGTCCATTTTGTGTTTTTTCTGTTGCTCCAGTGCTCCTCTTACATCACCAAATATGGAATGACTCCCCGTGCGTAAGAGCACGTCTCTCCACGCTGCGCGTCGTGTGATTCGTCGGCGATCCAGTCAGTCTCAAAATGGTTGAGCTGATTGGTTCCCTCAGAATCAGAGCTTTCCAGCGATGTATAGAGCTCCCGGATTGGACAGATGGTCGGGGGTAGGGACACGCGGAAGCTCGACGTCGAAAGCGTTTGTGAATGAAATGTTCCCAAAAGCGCAGCAAGATGGCGTAAATGAGCTTCTACCCCCCTTTTACAGTGTTTCTTTAGGAGGTTTTTTTGCTGAAATCATGTCCCATAAGCAAGAAAACAAGACTATGAACGTAGCTGAAGCTTTGGACAAGATTTTTTCCATATTTCAATTATTGTGCCAAATTGTGCCAAACTGTGCCAACATGGATTACGCCTGAACTTTGTTCAATCAAAACCTTTACAGAATATTAGTTTCTTGTAGTATGAACACCAAACTTGCTACAGATGTCCTTGACATGTAGTGGTTACAATTGATTGTGTTTATTTGCTTCGTTATAAGTAAAATAAGGAGATATTGGGGGAAACATGTGGGTTTTTTTTAGGCGGAGTTCATTTTTTGGCCATTCCAACATCAATTACTCTTACCCAGTGTTCTTGACTGTCAAATTAACTCATCCACACCACTCCCCAAGAACCTATCTTCATTTTGATACCAAGATTTGCAGTTTAGACCTTGTAAAAGCTGAGAAATGCCTTAAAAAGTAAAAGTATAGGATTTTTGGAAAATAGGCCTCAGGGCTTAAGAGGTTAATAAACTCAAACTCAAATCATCTCTCAACGGTACATCTCACACATGTACATACGAGATAACAAACGTAAGTAACATGCTCTGCAATTGGGTAGTGTTGCTAACCAGGTAAGAGCGCATAAGGATCATATCTTAACACCATGCAACCGAATTGTCACTTGAATAAGCTATAAATAATGAGTTATTTAACATTAAGGAGTAGTTACATTTATTTTACATTAAAATAATTATTAATTAATTATTAAATAATTATTATTTTACATCTGGGGATGCCCAGATTCTTTTAAAAGGTTTAAAGGGGGGCTCGACTAAAAATGTTTGAGAACCACTGTATTATTACTAATGTGGGGGCAATCTTACTAGCTATTATTAGTAATGTAGTGACAATGTTACTGGCTATTACGGTATTACTAATTTGGGGGCAATGTTGCACTGGAACAGTGATGGTGATAACGAATGGTGGACTTTAGAATGATGAGTGGGGGCAAAGAAAAACATTACAGCCTTTTTTTTGTTACTTTTACTGTTTACTGTCTGTTCATGTTACATGTTTGGCTGTTAACTTCTACACAGTTGATATAAAATATTTTACAACAGTATTTGGTTCAGAATCTTTTTTTTCTAGATCTTCCTCTTTTAAAATTGGGTGCGTCTTATGTGCCGGTGCGTCTTATGAGCCGAAAAATACGGTAATATGTTTTTTAGCGAGCCAGGTGCCCCTTACAGCAAATTAAACCAGAGAGTAAACCAAAGAGAGTGTTGCTGAATAAGCTGCTTGTTTTTGAGGTATTCTATTTTTGTTCGCTATTCTAGGGGGCTGTATATCCATCCTATTGAGGAATAGCAGATAAGACTAAAAGATCTTTAATATATCAGAGTAAAAGATATGACTGGCATTAAAGCTCGGACAATGTAAGGCTGGCTTTAATACTACTGTGGCTTAAATAATAGATAGATGACTAGATGGCTTTGGCCTGATTGCTTCTACTGATATCTGAGTCTCGGGAGTTCAGGATAGAACATGAGCTGGGGTGTGGTGTGAATGTAAACTTGGGACGTTCACTTTTTGACGTTTTATGCAAGCATATACTTCTAAGACTCAAGAGCTGAATATTAGTTAAATTTCACTTTGCAAACTTTTTCTGTTGATGACTTTAATGAAGTGCTGGAACACTAGAAACTGTGTAGGTTGTAAGTTGCAAGTACGATTGTCTCTGCCTCAGTAACTTCCGAGAGCTCCTGTTCTTAGATCAAGGCATTGATTTTCTGTCACAATGTCTTCTCTGTCTCTGCAGCTGTAATTGCCCTATTCTCCCGGCAGTATGACATAATAAAGGACAATGATTCCAGCAACAGCAAAGAGAAAGTAAAGCCGTTGTCCGAGAGGAGCACTCCGGAGCATCACAGCGGAGGACTGCTGCGGAGCAAGGTGGGATGTCTGAGCACCTCTACCAACACTGGAGGAAGGCTTTAATAGTGATATTATAAAAAAAAAAATGGCCTGAAACATAAATAGCCTTTGATAGACATAGCATTTAAAAGCTTATTTTAGGGGTCGAGTTCATTATTATTGTAAATCATTATAAGAATTGACAGAGAAAATAGTAATATGTGGTTGAAGCCTACCTGTCTACAGAACTGTTGTCTTACCCTGATTCACATTTTTGAAAAGTTTCAACAATCTCTAATCTAATAATCTAAAAGTTCAGAAAAGGGTCTTAATTCGTTCATTCTCTTTGCTGGCTTATTTTTCATCAGGGTCACTGGGTTCTGTTGTGTGCCCCAAACAGGTCACCACTCCTAAGGTAAATTTAAGTTAAAGGTTACTTGAGTAACGGTGACGTATCATCAAAAATCTGACTGATGGGAACAAACTTACCTGAGTGGGATCTGAGTCCGCCAAGGGCAAATTAATTTGTGATCATAGGTGATAAGCAATAAGCTGGGTATATAACCGAGTGTGACCTACGCTCTTTCTACTTCTTCAAACCCACTTGCCTCTCACCACCTCAGATCAGTGACCTCCTGGGCATTGCAAAGGGATATGTTTCCATTCCTGCGAGTAACCTAGACTAGAGCATGACATGGGAGTGGATTTTCACTTTTTTTCCCATCCCACTCCCAGAGAAAAAAAAAAATCCATCCCATCCCAATCCTGGACCAGAGTAAAAAAATTAATCCTGACCTGTCCCACTCCTGTTGAACTGACTCCCGATGAAAAATACCCCCACTTCCATCCAACTCCTGCCAGCTTACAAACACCTGTGGTCTTTTGGAATGGATTCCAGTTTAGACATTGGTCACACCATGTCCATCTCAGTTAAATTAACTGAGCCCCAAGAAAATAGTGTGTATCCTTTTTCAGCCATTTTTCTTTAAAGAGGAAAAGAAAGTTTCAAAATCTGGCAAATATTTGTTATTTTTATGTTAGAAATGCTCAGAACAGTGTGTGATAACAAAAAAAGTAAAAAGGATTTGAATTTTTATCCAGTTTTATCATCTCTTTATAAACAATTTTATTGTACAGCAAAAATTACAGAAATTAACCTTAAGCCATTGTACTATATTTAGATTATATTTTTATATTTGTCCAAAAAAAAAAACCTTGTCTATATATATATATATATATATATATATATATATATATATATATATATATATATATATATATATATATATATATATATATATATATATATAGTCGCTGGAGAGGGATCACACAACAAGGTTTAAACTGAAAGTTTCACCGGAGGGTGGATTTATTCGCCCGAGCAAAACAGAAAAGAACAAAATACTGTGTTCCCGGTCTTCCCAGTCTCTCTTCAGCTCGTGGTAGGGTATCAGGTTTCCTGTGGTTCTCTTCAGCTCGTGGTAGGGTATCAGGTTTCCTGTGGTTCCCGGGCTTTAGTCGCTGTCTGGAGGAAAAAGGGAGACAGAGAGAGAGACGTCAGCACCTTTGTCGACTGGAGATCAAGCTCTTCTGCTTGTGCCTCTCTCTCCCTCTTATGCTCCTCTTTAACAAGCCGCAGCTGCGGAGAGTTGCTGCTGATTGAGGTGCTGCAGGTGTTCGTCGTTTATGCCAGGGCAGCGATGAATGGGATAGATCTCCGTCACACTCCCCCCCCCCAAGCGTTGTCCTGGCGTCTCCTGGAAAACAAGTGATAAACATGACGGGGAATTAGGGGTGGGTGGGGAGTGACCCCCGACAGACCTGCAAATCCAGCCCAGATCCGAGACAGTCCGTCGGCGTTGGCCACCCCGGCTCGGTGGCGGACTTCAAAGTGGAAGTCCTGGAGCGCTAGGAACCAGCGGGTCACCCGAGCGTTCGTCTCCTTGGCTCTTGACATCCACTGCAGGGGCGCGTGATCAGTGAGAAGGGTGAACCGCCGGCCCAGGAGGTAGTACTTTAGCTCCAGGACTGCCCACTTGATGGCCAGGGCTTCCTTCTCCACGGCGGCGTAGCGGGTCTCGGCTGGGCACAACTTCCTGCTGATGAAGAGCACAGGGTGTTCCTCACCTTCCTGTACTTGCGACAGGACGGCTCCCAACCCTGTGTCCGAAGCGTCTGTTTGTAGCAGAAAGGGGCAGCTGAAGTCCGGCGCTCGCAGGACCGGCTCTGTGGTCAGTGCCTCCTTGATCCTCTGAAACGTCCCCTCCAATTCCGGAGTCCACTGAATGCGGTCCGGCTGCCCCTTCCTGGTCAGATCTGTCAGGGGGGCGGCTAAGGAGGAGAAGCTGGGGATAAAACAGCGATAATACCCCGCCAACCCCAAAAAGGCTCGTACCTGGGTCTTGGTAGTGGGTCGAGGCGCGTTCCGGATGGCCTCGACCTTTTTATCCTGGGGACGGATAACTCAACGTCCCACACGGAAGCCCAGGTACTGCGCTTCGGATTGGGCGAGATGACACTTGTGGGGGTTGGCAGTGAGGCTGGCGCTGCGGAGCTCCGTGAGCACCCTCCGCAGACGGTCCAGATGTTCCTCCATTGCCTCCAAGTGTATTACGACGTCGTCCAGGTAGGCGGCCGCATACGCCTGATGGGGTCGTAGTAGGATGTCCATCATGCGCTGGAACGTCGCTGGGGCCCCGTGGAGACCGAACGGAAGCCGGCAGTACTGTCAGTGGCCTGAGGGTGTTGAGAAGGCAGTTTTGGGACGATCTTCCGTGGCCACAGGCACCTGCCAGTAGCCTTTTGTGAGGTCCAGCGTAGAAATGAAGCGGGCTCGTCCCAGTCGATCGAGAAGCTCCTCCACTCGGGGCATGGGGTACCCATCGAATTCCGACACCTCGTTGAGGCGGCGAAAGTCATTACAGAAGCGGAGGGTGCCGTCAGATTTTGGGACCATCACGATGGGGCTGGACCACGGGCTCCGGGACGGTTCAATTACCCCCAGCTTGAGCATGTGTTGGACCTCCTCTATCGCCTGCAGACGGGCTTCCGGTACTCGGTAGGGCCGTTGCCGGACAATAACTCCTGGTGTAGTTTGGATGCGATGTTCCACGACGTTGGTCTGCCCGGGCAGATGGGAAAACACATCCCCGAACTGACTGACCAGGTGTTGCAGCTCCTTCTCCTGGGCAGCCGAGAGGTCTTCACTGGTGTCTACCACCACCGGGGAGTAGGAGGCGAGCGCGGCGAGCTGTTCACGGGTCCCCACCCACTTTTTCAACAGGTTGATATGGTAAATCTGCTCTGGCTGTCTTCTTCCGGGCTGTCTCACCCGATAGTTTACCTCTCCGACTCTGGCGACAATGGTGTACGGCCCCTGCCACTTCGCGAGGAATTTGCAGGCAGAGGTGGGGACCAGGACCATCACTCGGTCCCCGGGCTGGAACTCCCGGGGCTGGGCTGCCCGGTTGAAGTGGCGTTGTTGAGCCTGCTGCGCCTGGGCCATATGCTCCCGGACTAATGGCATGACCCGCTCGATCTTGTCACGCATCTGTGCCACATGTTCGCTCACGGAGCGGAGCGTTACCGGCTGCTGTTCCCAGGCATCACGGGCGACATCCAGCAGCCCCCTGGGCTGACGGCCGAACAGGAGCTCGAAGGGTGTGAAACCGGTGGAAGCCTGCGGGACTTCCCAGATCCCGAAGAGGACGTAGGGGTAACATCTGGTCCCAGTCGCGTTTGTCATCGGCTGCCACCTTTCTCAGCATCGCCTTCAGAGTTTGATTGAAGCGCTCGACTACGCCGTCAGTCTGGGGGTGATATACCGAGGTCCGGAGCTGTTTTACCTTCAGCAGCCGGCAGAGGTCAGCCATAAGCCGGGACATAAAGGGGGTCCCCTGGTCAGTCAGGATCTGGGTCGGAATGTCCACCCGGCTAAACAACAGGAACAGCTCGTGAGCGATGTTTTTGGCGGTGGCTTTGCGCAGGGGCACGGCTTCTAGATACCCGGTGGCGTAGTCTATGATAACGGGGATGTGTTTGTGGCCTCGGGCAGCCTTCGGCAACGGTCCCACTAAGTCCATCCCAATGCGTTCGAAGGGCACCTCGATGATGGGGAGCGGAATGAGCGGGCTGGGAGGAGGAGTGCGTGGCGATGTCTTCTGGCACGTTGGGCAGGCACGACAGAATGTTCTGACCTCGCCGTCTATCCCCGGCCAATGCAAGCGGTCCCGGATCCGTTGTAGGGTATTCGCAGCTCCGAGGTGCCTAGCCATCGGGTGCGCATGGGCCAGCTCCAGCACTGTTTCCGTCTTCGACCGGGGCACGACGAGGAGTTCCTTTACCTCCCCTCTCCGCTCTGCGACACAGTAGAGCAGACCCTCCTTAATGATGAAGTGCGGGAGAGGATGGGGTCTCGGTTGAAGATCCTGTCCTTCAGCCACTCGCACTTGTTCCCAGCAGTGCTTCAGCCTTTGATCTTCGTGTTGATCGCGGCTGAAGGACCCCCCTCGTGTCACCTGCTGGAAGACGTCAAAAAAAACGTTAGCAGAGGGGGGGCGGACTCACCATCTCTCCCGCTATCCGTCGTCGTCAGCGCCGTTTGATTGCGTGGAGCCCTCTCCTGCGACGTAGTGGGGCGGCTCCCTCCGGTGTTGGCGGGACGACTGGTGGCGGCGGCGAGGAGGCGTGCGAACCCGGGGACGTTCCTGCCGAGGAGCACGGGCACGGGAAGACGGTTAACCAGGCCCACCTCTATCTGCCAGGTCTTTCCGTTGGCGGTCAGCGTCACCTGCCGCGCCTTCACATCTTGGGTCTCCCCGTGAACGCAAGTGAGGGGTAGAATGGCTTGGCTTCCCGGTTTCGGTGGTAGGAGCTGGCTCCTCAGCAGGCTGATGGAACTCCCAGAGTCCAGCATCGCCTGATATTGACGCCCATTGATCCTCACCGTCAGGCCTGGAGCTCCTTCGGGCAGCTGGCGATGGAGTCCACAACCCGCCAGCCACTGCTTCCTGGGTGGTGAGAGAGGCTCTGTGGGCATGGGCTCTTCCGGTGGGGAGGGAGCCGCCGGTCTGCTCATGTGCCGCGGGGTGCCCTCCGGCACGCGCTGCTCCTGGACCACCCTCCGGGGGTACGGTGGCGGCGCACACTCTCCTGTGTCGTGACGATGGGCCACCTCTGCCAGTTCGATGGCTTCGACCGCCTCCCACAGCGTGGCGGGGTTCCGCATGCTGACGGCTTGTCGCTGGGAAGAGATCTCACTAGGCGGTCGAGCGTGATCCTCTCGATGACCTGGCTGGCAGAGGGGTTTCCTTCCAGCAGCCAGAGACGAGCAAGCCGGAGCAGGTCGGCAGCCTGGGCTCGAGCCGGCCGGCGAGGGCGGAATTCCCACTCATTGAATTGTTGTGCTGCTGCTACGGGTGATAGTCCCATCCGAGCCAGGATTCTTTGGCGGTGTCTGGATCCAGCGAGGTGAAGGCTCGTTGAGCCTCGCCGGTTAACAAGGGTGCCAGTGCCAGTGCCCACTCTTCTCTTGGCCATCCTTCTGTCACTGCGGTGGACTCGAACAGCTTGAGGTAGGCTTCTACGTCATCGTGGGGGGTGAGTTTTTGTAACACCCGTGCGGCCAACGAGCGCACATCGGGTAGAGGGACGTTCTGGGCGCCGGCTCCCTGAATAGTGCTCAGTCTCCGCTCCGTCTCGCTCTGCTGCTGCGCCAAGGCCTCCATCATCTGCTGTTGCCGCAGGCTGATCTGGGTTAGGTGGGTCAAGAGCTCCTCCATGTGGCCAGTAAGCGCCGCACACCGTACACCGTCTGTAATCGGAAAAAAAAAAATTTTATTTATTTATTTATTTTTTTTTATGCAGTCCGGGGTGATGAACACTTGTGTGTGAACCCCCCTAGGTCAGCACCCACATTCTCCACCAATTGTCGTTGGAGAGGGATCACACAAGGTTTAAACTGAAAGTTTCACCGGAGGGTGGATTTATTCGCCCGAGCAAAACAGAAAAGAACAAAATACTGTGTTCCCGGTCTTCCCAGTCTCTCTTCAGCTCGTGGTAGGGTATCAGGTTTCCTGTGGTTCTCTTCAGCTCATGGTATGGTATCAGGTTTCCTGTGGTTCCCGGGCTTTAGTCGCTGTCTGGAGGAAAAAGGGAGACAGAGAGAGAGACGTCAGCACCTTTGTCGACTGGAGATCAAGCTCTTCTGCTTGTGCCTCTCTCTCCCTCTTATGCTCCTCTTTAACAAGCCGCAGCTGCGGAGAGTTGCGGCTGATTGAGGTGCTGCAGGTGTTCGTCGTTTATGCCAGGGCAGCGATGAATGGGATAGATCTCCGTCACATATAATATATATATATATATATATATATATATATATATATATATATATATATATATATATGTATATATATATATATATATATATATATATATATATATATATATATATATTCTGTTGCTGACCCAGAAAAAAATGTTCTTTGGACTTCCGTGTTTTCCACCACAATCCCAAAAACATGCGGTTAGGTTCATGGAATAATCTAAATTCCCCTTAGATGTGAATGTTCCCCTGCTGACTGGCACCACTCACCCAATGTGCGCTGGAGAAAGGCACCGACAGACCCCCTTGACCCCAAAAAGGGAATAAGTGGGTGGGAAAATGAATGAATGAATGAATATTGTATAGCCACAGAGCTATTAAGTAGCATTCATCTCAGAGCTAATACTAGATATAAAAAAATTGCAGCGTCCTTCTAATCCATCACTGACTGATGAAACAAAATGAAAGAGGATCAGAATTTTTTTGTCCTGCCTTCTGTTGCAGTTTCACCAGTCTGTGCCATCTATCAACATCATTGAGGTGTGATGGGATTCATCGGATGCCAGTGTCTTTCATGCTCTCCTGCCACGGGATCACAAGATGGTGGCTTCATCACCACGGTCCACATTAGTAACACCATTGTACTGTACAACCTACATTTATTCATTGAAGTGCCTCTATTATGCTTTTTGATGGAACTGTTGGATGGAACTGTTTTTGATGGAACTAATTTCTCAAATTATGATTGGCTAGGCCCCCAGTCTAGCATGCAGTTGTTGCCCTCTTTCCATATCCCTTGGTTTTCTCCATTTGTAGTTTTAACTAGTCAAGAAAAAAAAAAAACTTTAATCCAAATCCATTTTAGCGCTCCCACACACATACACGTCACCCCCACCCCTTTGAATGCAAGTGGTAAGGCATAGGTAAATAAAATATTCACTTAATACACCTCACCAAAGCCAGAAAACAAGCATCATCGCTTGCTACTACATAATAGACACAATGTATGTTTACAGCTGTGGCAATTCCATCATTTGCTCTCAAAAACCAAGCATGTGATTTAAACGTGAAGTGACTTGGCAATAATCATAGAATTTATATCTTGGGGCCCAACCCTGTTAAACAGATTAAACAGAAGACACTTTAAACTCCTATGTTCAGAGAATCCCCAGGTAGTAATGGCTGGCAAAAGTATTGGGGGTTGTCCAACCTAGAACTTCACTCGTTTACCAGCATAGTCCAGTTCTTCAATGCCCAGAAAGCACCATGCCTCTAGAGGAGTGATCCCTCATCGAAGAAGGTATGGGACAGATAGACCTGCTGGTATATGCAAGACTGATAACCAAAACGAGTTTTGCAAGGGTTTAATCAATGTAACACTTTAGAGCTCAAATTGGATAGCGCAACCTTTGTTTGAGCCTGCCTCAATGAGCCTCGGCAATGTTTGCAGACTCACCAACATGTTACTGGTGAAGCTGGTTGGAACTTTAGGCATGAATCGAGGCCTTTTTAAACACATATTGGTGCCCCTTTGGCCAAAATTCCAGGCAGGCTTCATGGACAGAGAGCAGCTGGAGAATCTTCATTTTATTCATTGATGCAAATTCAGCCTTTTCTGAGAGACAAACATTTCTGCCCCACTGACTTCATAGACTAAAAATGAGGGCCATGTAGTCTTCTAGGGGCTACATAGAGGTCTCAACAGGGTTTCAAAGAGGACTAAGAAGGCTGGTTGAGGGATTCTTTGGTCAAGGTTGAGGGACCACTTTCAGTTCTAGGTGGTTTATTTGTGAACAGGAGACATGCAAACATGTTACCAAGCTCAAAATATCCTCTGCCTTGTTTTGGAACTCCAGCAGAAGAAAATGGGCTTCATCCACTCATGGTGTGTCATACTAATTCTTAAGTAGTTTTATATTCATCAGCTTAGGTAGAAGCACCTATGGAACCGTAGTGGCACCATAGTGTACACGAAGGGCAGAGGCTGTAAGTGTGTAGTGAGCTTCCCACCCTCAAAGGGGAGTTTAATCGATATTCGGATCCTGAATGGAGAAACAACATTATCAATGAATGGCTTGTCTCAGGGGCGACAAAGGGGGAATCCCAACATAATTCCCCAGAAAGGGGTGGCTCCCAAACACCCCAAGACAAAAGAAAGAGCCAGGACAGATAGAGACCTCTGGAAGGGGGAAACATAAAATAAAGCGGCCCAGATCCAGTTATCCATAAAGGGGATAAAAGCACACAGGATCTTAACAAGGGGTCAGAGAAGTGGGACTAGGAAAACTCTGACAGACAGAAAAGGGACACGCACGACCAAGGAGGAGCAGGAAGAGTGAGCTAGTGGACAATAGAGAAAAGGGAGACGAGGCAGGAAACACAGGCAGAGAAAAAACACAAGCAAAACTAATAAACGAAGCTAAATACAAACTCTTAAACACGTCAAAAACAACATAATCCTAAAACCTGAACCAGAGACCAGACGCCCGTGTTGCAGAGCCAAAAAAAGCACACAGCATACGGAGCAACAGGCATCTGGACTGGTCAAAGAACGCTCAGGGCTTAGGTGGATCAAAATGAAATGGTTAACATCAACAGATGAAGAGACCACACCCACAGGATCTCAAAGATGATGACTATTTAACACACCACGAACTGGAACAAAGTTGAGGCCCACGAGTGAAGAGAGCAGGTCCCTGAGGTCTCTCAGGAAGCGACATTGCCAGGATCTCCAAGCAGAGTTGAGACTGCAACCTGCCAGAGGTGTGGCCACAATCAAGAGGCACTGAGGGCATCAGCACCAGCAGGTCCAGGCATGGAGCAACCAGAACCCCACGCAGAAGAGGCAAAGTTGAAACAAAAAAAGCATTAATGAATGCTGCACAAAAAAACAAAACACAGGTCTAAACACAGGTCAGCATCCAACTCAACATCTTCCAGGGTAGAAAACCTGTTGGCTTCTTTTACCGCAGGCCTGAGAACTCTGATGGAAATGGCCCTTTTAGCTGCCAATGTTTAAGGGTCAATCAAACAATCAGAGGGACTGGACACATTAGGACAAAAACTACAGCATAACTACAGACACCATATAGGGGTATGGAGGGGCTAACAGACGAGGAATCAGGGTTGAAGTGGAGGACACTGTGAGCCGAAGGAGAGTAGCTCGCTGGAGATTCACTCACTCAGAGAAGGTCAGCAGCTGGAGGGGAGGTAGTGTGTTTGCGTCCTACTGAGGAATTACCCCTCCTAGACTTCTGTTCATTCGTGTCGCAGTAGAGAGGGGCGCTGTCATTTGAGAAATCAGGGACTGAGACGGCATCAAAAACTGAGACCTCAGTTTGAGGGATAAGGTTAGAGATCCAGACTTAGCAGCAGCTTTACAATAGCCCTCCAAATACACCAGATTGCAGTCAAGTGGGAGCTCTGCAGGCTCAGCCAGGTGATGAACACGGTAAATGTGACCAAACAAGCGTCAGGACCTTCCATAATGGTAATCACCGATTTGATGATGTCACATGTAACCATGATTATTCTGTTATTTGAACTTTCCAAAAGGTGATTGGGAAAATGAAGGGAATTGAAATGCAGTACTCAATAGTCATATAATTTATTATATTAAACGAACAAACAAACACAAAAAAGTAGGGAGAAGGCTAACGAGGAAATCAAATACCAGACAGGAGGAGCAAGTGGAAGACATGACAGCTGTTTAGGCTGATCAACACATGAAGGAAGACAAACGAGAAGTGGCCCAAATAAAAGAATGGGAAGGGAAACCATGAGAAACAGGAAGATAGGTGTAACCAAGACAAGAGGAGAGCTCAAACAGGAGGTGCCAGAATATAAGGAACACATGAAATGGCAAAAAATCTAATGGACAGATAGAGGAGAAATTAGATCAGGATCAAGAAACGAAGGGGGATTCCTAACAGACGCAAATTCTTACATATGCACACAAACACACACACGCACACAATCTTCTAAAAAGTACCCATATGCCTTACCCTTATGTCTTCATTTAAGAGTGGTTTCACAAAATGGAAGGGATGGCCAAAGTAGTAATTACTAAATTGGAGCACTGAAATACACAAACCAAACACGTAGACCAACTCGAAAATACAACATTGTAAAAAAGTTGCAAACTTGTACTTGTTATAAATAGTATGAGGTGCTTTTTAAGAACTGTTGTAAAAGAAAGATGGTTCATATCTAAAAAGCCTAATAATGGCACTTTACAGTAACTGTAAAAACACCCTGCACACAACTGGTTGTCTCAGAAGATTCCACACTTTTCTGCAATAGATTAAACAAGGGGTATTATCCTCTTGAATAAAGAGAAGAAAGCAATGTGTATTTTTGATATGGTGCTGATGAAATGGTTTTTGCATTCGTCTGTGTTAAGTTTTGTGCATGCCTCTTTTTTATTTTCATTGACTGTTATAGTAATGTTCTTGTGTCTTAGAGGTTCATACCAAATCACTCATCTCACATCACATTTTAAAACAATTTGTGTCTTGAAAAAGGCTTTTAATATTCTTTTTTGTTTCACTGTACTGCCTGTTAATCTAACCTGCCAGACTAAGTAATATACAGTATTGATAGTATAATACACTAAAATCAAAAGAAACAAAAAAATTTAATGCAGCAGACCTCATGATGAAAGTGGTTCTTCACTTTATGTTGTTCACTTCAAATAAAGATATAGAATAATTTACTGAAAATTTCTTGATTTTTTTCCCCTTAATCTTTCTCCTCAGAACTCCAGTTCTCAACAAATTACTTTTCAAAGTTATAGAACCAATGGCTCCTTGTAGCTCCAGTCTTGAACTAGCCAAATGTAATCAAATGATAAGTAAACAGTACTATTTTAAACATTTGGAGATGAGTGCAAATGATTTTTAAGTGTAAAACCCCTATTTTACCCTAGCCACTGGTACAGGAACAGATGTGACACCAACATTTGCCTCGTCATTGAGGCATCCAGCTGCTGAGGCTGTCTGCACTGAAGGCAAGTGCTCTCTGTGTTTATCCGTGTACCATATTTTTCGGCTCATAAGACGCACCGGCACATAAGACGCACCCAATTTTAAAAGAGGAAGATCTAGAAAAAAAAAATTACTGTGTAAAAGTTAACAGCCAAACATGTAACATGAACAGACAGTAAACAGTAAAAGTAACAAAAAAAGGCTGTAATGTTTTTCTTTGCCCCAACTCATCATTCTAAAGTCCACCATTCGTTATCACCATCACTGTTCCAGTGCAACATTGCCCCCACATTAGTAATACCGTAATAGCCAGTAACATTGTCACTACATTACTAATAATAGCCAGTAACATTGTCACTACATTACTAATAATAGCCAGTACCATTGTCACTACATTACTAATAATAGCCAGTAACATTGTCACTACATTACTAATAATAGCTAGCAACACTGTCACTACATTACTAATAATAGCCAGTAACATTGTCACTACATTACTAATAATAGCCAGTAACATTGTCACTACATTACTAATAATAGCCAGTAACATTGTCACTACATTACTAATAATAGCTAGTAACATTGTCACTACATTACTAATAATAGCTAGTAACATTGTCACTACATTACTAATAATAGCTAGTAACATTGTCATTACATTACTAATAATAGCTAGTAACATTGTCACTACATTACTAATAATAGCCAGTAACATTGTCACTACATTATTAATAATAGCTAGTAACATTGTCACTACATTACTAATAATAGCCAGTAACATTATCACTACATTACTAATAATTGCCAGTAACATTGTCACTACATTACTAATAATAGCCAGTAACATTGTCACCACATTACTAATAATAGCTAGTAACATTGCCACTACATTACTAATAATAGCCAGTAACATTGTCACTACATTACTAATAGCTAGTAACATTGTCACTACATTACTAATAATAGCCAGTAACATTGTCACTACATTACTAATAATAGCCAGTAACATTGTCACTACACTACTAATAATAGCTAGTAACATTGTCACTACATTACTAATAATAGCCAGTAAAATTGTCACTACATTAATAATAATAGCTAGTAAC
>SRMA01026966.1:0-15603 GCA_007224835.1 Danionella cerebrum | reverse complement strand
CCAACCCCTATGTCTCTATGACTTTCGTAAGCTGAGATAGAGATACGCCATATTGGTTGCTATGGTAACAGTGTGGTTGCTATGGAGGGGTCGCTGACCTAATATATTGTTCCCCATATGAATACGAGTAAATTACAGCAACCCCCATGTCTCTATGATTTTCCTGAGCTGAGATAGGTACATGCAAAATTGGTTGCTATGGTAACCAGTCTGGTTGCTATGGAGGGGTCAGTGACCTAACACATTGTTCCCCATGTCAATACATCAACCCCCATGTCTCTATGACTTTCCAAAGCTGAGATAGAGCTGCGCCATATTGGTTGCTATGGTAACCAGTTTGGTTGCTATGGAGGGGGCGCTGACCTAATATATTGCTCCCCATATCTATACGGGTAAAATACAGCAACCCCCATCTCTCTATGACTTTCCTAAGCTGAGATAGAGACATGCCATATTGGTTGCTATGGTAACCAGTCTGGTTGCTATGGAGGTGTCATTAACATAATATAATGTTTCAGCTGTCAGTATGGGTGCAGCTTACCAGCCCCCAAGTCTCTAGCATTTTTCTAAGCTAAGATAGAGACATGCCATATTGGTTGCTATGGTAAACAATTTGGTTGCTATGGAGGAGTTAGTGACATCATGTTGTAATCTACTTTCCATTTAGACTAATATAAAGCAACCCCAATGTCTCTACTGTATTCCGTTTAGAAGATATTTGACATTGAAAGTTATGTCAAAAAGTGGGTGTGGCTTAATTAATTTATGTTAATTCACAAGCAATGATGGGCTGGATAAGTAATTTGCTTCCTTAATGCTTGTATGACTTTCCAGTGTCAATCAATTACAGAAGCTCTTTCACAATAGGATCTATGGGATTCATGCTCCATTCATTTCAATGGGCCATTGAAAGTCAATGAGACACATTTGACCTACTTATTTGAAATCAGCTGCACCTGGAGTTATCAACTGTCAGATTTTCAAACGAGTCAGCTGACTCAACTGTCAGATTTTCAAACGATGGCAAATCTGCTGGAGAAAATCCGATTTCCATGCCTCAAACAAATAAAGATTATAGAAGAACCGTAAGACATATCGAAATGATTCTTTCTTTGTCAGAAGCAGAAGACCCTAACGAAGAGAATGCTGTAATTTTTGTGAAGGTGTGATTAGAAATAAAAAAATAATGGCGAGCTACAAATAGCCTTCATTTGATTCTGTGCAACTGCTCATTTCAGAGAAATCCATACCCTCAAACAAATAAACATTACGAAAGAATGAACAGAGGTATTGAAATATTTCTTTTACTGTTAGAATCCCAAGATTTTAAGGAAGAGAATGGTGTAAATTTTGTGAAGCTGTGATAAAGTGTGAATGATTTATGGCGAGTTAAAAATAGCCTGCGATTGAGATTTTAAACAGAGTCCACCAGAATTTTTGAATGGAGGTGAATGGAGCAATTATGTGCACTCGTTGTGGTTTAGGCCACCTGGAGTAAAAACCGTGTGTTTTTTAAAAATGAAAACAGCACCAACTGAAAGAGGACAAAAATCTCTACCATTTAGATATAAAATGTGTATGTAAAGGTTAATTTTTAGTTGAGAAAACATTGCAAGTATCAACAAGACTGAGCTTGCTCAAAGTTAGAGTGAGCGATGACATCACCACTCTAGGGCCCCCATAGGGAATGACTTGGGCGATTTTTGGGCCGAATTTTATGATTTTTGGGGAAACCGCAAGTGCAATCGGCTCGAAAAGACATAGCAACTCGAGTGGGAACAGTTTGGACGACCATAGAAAGTTTCGTGGCTGTAGCTCGAACGGCCTAGGAGGAGATACAATTTGAAATTTGGCTCAGAAGAAGAAGAAGAAGAAGAAGAAAAAGAATAACTAGATTTTAAAGTTTGCACGCAAACTTCGATGTTGGCTTGCGTTGGTGCCGTTAATACCTATTTTTTTAAAATGTTGGCAATTCTGCAACAATAACATAATCCAACCCCCATGTCTCTATGATTCTCATAAGCTGAGATAGGTATTTGCAAAATTGGTTGCTGTGGTAACCAGTCTGGTTGCTATGGAGGGGTCAGTGACCTAAGATATTGTTCCCCATGTCAATACGAGTAAAATACATCAACCCCCATGTCTCTATGACTTTCCTAATCTGAGATAGAGATGCGCCATATTGGTTGCTATGGTAACCTGTTTGGTTGCTATGGTAACCTGTCTGGTTGCTATGGAGGGGTCAGTGACCTAACATATTGTTCCCCATGTCAATACGAGTAAAATACATCAACCCCCATGTCCCTATGATTTTCCTGAGCTGAGATAGAGCTGCGCCATATTGGTTGCTATGGTAACCAGTTTGGTTGCTATGGAGGGGTCGCTGACCTAATATATTGCTTCCCATATCTATACTGGTAAAATACAGCAACCCCCATCTCTCTATGATTTTCCTAAGCTGAGATAGAGACATGCCATATTGGTTGCTATGGTAACCAGTCTGATTGCTATGGAGGGGTCAGTGACCTAACACATTGTTCCCCATGTCAATACATCAACCCCCATGTCTCTATGACTTTCCTAAGCTGAGATAGAGCTGCGCCATATTGGTTGCTATGGTAACCAGTCTGGTTGCTATGGAGAGGTCGCTGACCTAACATATTGTTCCCCATATCAATACGGGTAAAATACGGCAACCCCCATGTCTCTATGATTTTCCTAAGCTGAGAGAGAGTCATGCCATATTGGTTGCTATGGTAACGAGTCTGGTTGCTATGGAGGCGTCATTGACATGATATAATGTTTCAGCTGTCAGTATGGGTGAAGCTTACCAACCCCCAAGTCTCTAGCATTTTCCTAACCCAAGATAGAGATATGCCAATTTAGTTGCTATGGTAAACAATTTGGTTGCTATGGAGGAGTCAGTGACATCATGTTGTAATCTACTTTACATTTAGAATAATAGAAAGCAACCCCCATGTCTGTACTGTGTTCTGTTTAGAAGATATTTGACATCGAAAGTTATGTCAAAAAGTGGGTGTGGCTTAATTATTTTATGTTAAATCACAAGCAATGATTGGCTGGATAAGTGATTTGCTTCCTTAATGCTGGTATGACTTTCCAGTGTCAATCAATTACAGAAGCTCTTTTACAATAGGATTCATGGGGTTCATGCTCCATTCATTTCAATGAGCCATTGAAAGTCAATGAGACACCTTTGACCTACTTATTTGAAATCAGCTTGCACCTGCTGGAGTTATCAACTGCCAGATTTTTAAACGAGTCAGCGGCAGCTGGAAATTCAACTGTCAGATATTCAAACGATGGCAAATCTGCTGGAGAAAATCCGATTTCCATGCCTCAAACAAATAAAGATTATAGAAGAACCGTAAGACATATCGAAATGATTCTTTCTTTGTAAGAAGCAGAAGACCCTAACGAAGAGAATGCTGTAATTTTTGTGAAGGTGTGATTAGAAATAAAAAAGTTATGGCGAGCTACAAATAGCCTTCATTTGATTCTGTGCAACTGCTCATTTCAGAGAAATCCATACCCTCAAACAAATAAGGATTACGAAAGAATGGCCACAGTTATTGAAATATTTCTTTTACTGTTAAAATCCCAAGATTTTAAGGAAGAGAATGGTGTAAATTTTGTGAAGCTGTGATAAAGTTTGAATGATTTATGGCGAGTTAAAAATAGCCTGCGATTGAGATTTTAAACAGAATCCACCAGAATTTTGAATGGAGGTGAATGGAGCAATTATGTGCACTCGTTGTGGTTTAGGCCACCTGGAGTAAAAACCGTGTGTTTTTAAAAAATGAAAACAGCACCAACTGAAAGAGGACAAAAATCTCTACCATTTAGGTATAAAATGTGTGTGTAAAGGTTAATTTTAGTTGAGAAAACAGTGCAAGTAGCAACAAGACTGAGCTTGCTCAAAGTTAGAGTGGGCGATGACATCACCACTCTAGGGCTCCCATAGGGAATGACTTGAGCAATTTTTGGGCCGAAATTCGCGATTTATACGGAAACCGCTTGTCCAATCGGTCCGAAGAGATATAGCAACTCGAGTGGGAACAGTTTGGACGACCGTGGAAAGTTTCGTGGCTGTAGCTCGAACGGGCTAGGAGGAGTAGTGTTGAGAATTTTTGTCAGAAGAAAAGAGAAGAAGAAGAAGAAGAAGAAGAAGAACTAGATTTTAAAGTTTGCACGCAAACTTCGATGTTGGCTTGCGTTGGTACCGTTAATACCTTTTTTTAAAATGTTGTCAATTCCGCAACAATAACATAATCCAACCCCCATGTCTCTATCATTCTCATAAGCTGAGATAGGTACATGTAAAATTGGTTGCTATGGTAACCAGTCTGGTTGCTATGGAGGGGTAAGTGACCTAACATATTGTTCCTCATGTCAACACGAGTAAAATACACCAACCCCCATGTCTCTAAGACTTTTGTAAGCTGAGATAGAGCTGCGCCATATTGGTTGCTATGGTAACAGTTTGGTTGCTATCGAGGGGTCGCTGACCTAATATAATGTTCCCCATATGAATACGAGTAAATTACAGCAACCCCCATGTCTCTATGATTTTCCTGAGCTGAGATAGGTACATGCAAAATTGGTTGCTATGGTAACCAGTCTGGTTGCTATGGAGGGGTCAGTGACCTAACACATTGTTCCCCATGTCAATACATCAACCCCCATGTCTCTATGACTTTCCAAAGCTTAGATAGAGCTGTGCCATATTGGTTGCTATGGTAACCAGTCTGGTTGCTATGGAGAGGTCGCTGACCTAACATATTGTTCCCCATATCAATACGGGTAAAATACGGCCACCCCCATGTCTCTATGATTTTCCTAAGCTGAGAGAGAGTCATGCCATATTGGTTGCTATGGTAACCAGTCTGGTTGCTATGGAGGAGTCATTAACATAATATAATGTTTCAGCTGTCAGTATGGGTGCAGCTTACCAGCCCCCAAGTCTCTAGCATTTTTCTAAGCTAAGATAGAGATGTGGCAATATAGTTGCTATGGTAAACAATTTGGTTGCTATGGAGGAGTTAGTGACATCATGTTGTAATCTACTTTCCATTTAGATCAATATAAAGCAACCCCCATGTCTCTACTGTGTTCCGTTTAGAAGATATTTGACATTGAAAGTTATGTCAAAAGTGGGTGTGGCTTAATTAATTTATGTTAATTCACAAGCAATGATGGGCTGGATAAGTAATTTGCTTCCTTAATGCTTGTATGACTTTCCAGTGTCAATCAATTACAGAAGCTCTTTACATTAGGATCTATGGGGTTCATGCTCCATTCATTTCAATGGGCCATTGAAAGTCAATGAGACACCTTTGACCTAATTATTTGAAATCAGCTTGCACCTGGAGTTATCAACTGTCAGATTTTCAAACGAGTCAGCTGCAGCTGGAAATTTAACTGTCAGATATTCAAACGATGGCAAATCTGCTGGAGAAAATCCGATTTCCATGCCTCAAACAAATAAAGATTATAGCAGAACCGTAAGACATATCGAAATGATTCTTTCTTTGTCAGAAGCAGAAGACCCTAACGAAGAGAATGCTGTAATTTTGTGAAGTTGTGATTAGAAATAAAAAAATTATGGCGAGCTACAAATAGCCTTCATTTGATTCTGTGTAACTGCTCATTTTAGAGAAATCCATACCCTCAAACAAATAAACATTACGAAAGAATGACCAGAGGTATTGAAATATTTCTTTTACTGTTAGAATCCCAAGACTTTACGGAAGAGAATGGTGTAAATTTTGTGAAGCTGTGATAAAGTGTGAATGATTTATGGCGAGTTAAAAATAGCCTGCGATTGAGATTTTAAACAGAGTCCACCAGAATTTTTGAATGGAGGTGAATGGAGCAATTATGTGCACTCCTTGTGGTTTAGGCCACCTGGAGTAAAAACCGTGTGTTTTTTAAAAATGAAAATAGCACCAACTGAAAGAGGACAAAAATCTCTACCATTTAGGTATAAAATGTGTGTGTAAAGGTTAATTTTAAGTGGAGAAAACTGTGCAAGTATCAACAAGACTGAGCTTGCTCAAAGTTAGAGTGGGCGATGACATCACCACTCTAGGGCTCCCATAGGGAATGACTTGGGTGATTTTTGGGCCGAATTTTATGATTTTTGGGGAAACCGCAAGTGCAATCGGCTCGAAAAGACATAGCAACTCGAGTGGGAACAGTTTGGACGACCGTGGAAAGTTTCGTGGCTGTAGCTTGAACGGCCTAGGAGGAGATACAATTTGAAATTTGGCTCAGAAGAAGAAGAAGAAGAAGAAGAAGAAGAAGAAGAAGAAAAAGAATAATAATAAGTTTAAACACAATAACAATATGTTGGCTTTGCAAGCAAGCCAACATAATAAGTTTAGGTGCAATAACAATATGTTGGCTTTGCAAGCAAGCCAACATAATAAGTTTAGGAGAGATAACAATATGTTGGCTCTGCAAGCCAACATAATAACTAGATTTTAAAGTTTGCACGCAAACTTCGATGTTGGCTTGCGTTGGTACCGTTAATACCTTTTTTTTTTAAATGTTGTCAATTCCGCAACAATAACATAATCCAGCCCCCATGTCTCTATGATTCTCATAAGCTGAGATAGTTACATGCAAAATTGGTTGCTATGGTAACCAGTCTGGTTGCTATGGAGGGGTAAGTGACCTAACATATTGTTCCTCATGTCAACACGAGTAAAATACACCAACCCCCATGTCTCTATGACTTTCGTAAGCTGAGATAGAGATACGCCATATTGGTTGCTATGGTAACAGTGTGGTTGCTATGGAGGGGTCGCTGACTTAATATATTATCCCCCATATGAATACGAGTAAATTACAGCAACCCCCATGTCTCTATGATTTTCCTGAGCTGAGATAGGTACATGCAAAGTTGGTTGCTATGGTAACCAGTCTGGTTGCTATGGAGGGGTCAGTGACCTAACACATTGTTCCCCATGTCAATACATCAACCCCCATGTCTCTATGACTTTCCAAAGCTGAGATAGAGCTGTGCCATATTGGCTGCTATGGTAACCAGTTTGGTTGCTATGGAGGGGTCGCTGACCTAATATATTGCTCCCCATATCTATACGGGTAAAATACAGCAACCCCCATCTCTCTATGATTTTCCTAAGCTGAGATAGACATGCCATATTGGTTGCCATGGTAACCAGTCTGGTTGCCATGGAGGTGTCATTAACATAATATAATGTTTCAGCTGTCAGTATGGGTGAAGCTTACCAGCCCCAAGTCTCTAGCATTTTCCTAAGCTAAGATAGAGATGTGGCAATATAGTTGCTATGGTAAACAATTTGGTTGCTATGGAGGAGTTAGTGACATCATGTTGTAATCCACTTTCCATTTAGACTAATATAAAGCAACCCCCCATGTCTCTACTGTGTTCCGTTTAGAAGATATTTGACATTGAAAGTTATGTCAAAAAGTGGGTGTGGCTTAATTAATTTATGTTAATTCACAAGCAATGATGGGCTGGATAAGTAATTTGCTTCCTTAATGCTTGTATGACTTTCCAGTGTCAATCAATTACAGAAGCTCTTTTACATTAGGATCTATGGGGTTCATGCTCCATTCATTTCAATGGGCCATTGAAAGTCTATGAGACACCTTTGACCTACTTATTTGAAATCAGCTTGCACCTGGAGTTATCAACTGCCAGATTTTCAAACGAGTCAGCTGCAGCTGGAAATTCAACTGTCAGATTTTTAAACGATGGCAAATCTGCTGGAGAAAATCCGATTTCCATGCCTCAAACAAATAAAGATTATAGAAGAACCGTAAGACATATTGAAATGATTCTTTGTTTGTCAGAAGCAGAAGACCCTACCGAAGAGAATGCTGTAAATTTTGTGAAGGTGTGATTAGAAATAAAAAAATTATGGCGAGCTAAAAATAGCCTTCATTTATTTGATTCTGTGCAACTGCTCATTTCTGAGAAATCCATACCTCCAAACAAATAAGGATTACGAAAGAAGGATACGACACATTAAAATATTTCCTTCACTGTTAGAATCACAAGATTTTAAGGAAGAGAATGGTGTAAATTTTGTGAAGCTGTGATAAAGTTTGAATGATTTATGGTGAGTTATAAATAGCCTGCGATTGAGATTTTGAACAGAATCCACCAGAATTTTTGAATGGAGGTGAATGGAGCAATTATGTGCACTCCTTGTGGTTTAGGCCACCTGGAGTAAAAACCGTGTGTTTTTTTAAAATGAAAACAGCACCAACTGAAAGAGGACAAAAATCTCTACCATTTAGATATAAAATGTGTGTGTAAAGGTTAATTTTTAGGTGAGAAAACAGTGCAAGTAGCAACAAGACTGAACTTGCTCAAAGTTAGAGTGAGCGATGACATCACCACTCTAGGGCCCCCATAGGGAATGACTTGGGCGATTTTTGGCCCGAAATTTGCGATTTTTAGGGAAACCGCTGGTCGAATCGGTCCGATGAGATATAGCAACTCGAGTGGGAACAGCTTGGACGACCGTGGAAAGTTTCGTGGCTGTAGCTCGAACGGGCTAGGAGGAGTTGTGTTGAGAATTTTTGTCAGAAGAAAAGAGAAGAAGAAGAAGAAGAATAACTAGATTTTAAAGTTTGCACGCAAACTTCGATGTTGGCTTGCGTTGGTACCGTTAATACCTATTTTTTTAATGTTGTCAATTCCGCAACAATAACATAATCCAACCCCCATGTCTCTATGATTCTCATAAGCTGAGATAGGTACATGCAATATTGGTTGCTATGGTAACAAGTCTGGTTGCTATGGAGGGGTCAGTAACCTAACATATTGTTCCCCATGTCAACACGAGTAAAATACACCAACCCCCATGTCTCTATGACTTTCGTAAGCTGAGATAGAGATACGCCATATTGGTTGCTATGGTAACAGTGTGGTTGCTATGGAGGGGTCGCTGACCTAATATATTGTTCCCTATATGAATACGAGTAAATTACAGCAACCCCCATGTCTCTATGATTTTCCTGAGCTGAGATAGGTACATGCAAAATTGGTTGCTATGGTAACCAGTCTGGTTGCTATGGAGGGGTCAGTGACCTAACACATTGTTCCCCATGTCAATACATCAACCCCCATGTCTCTATGACTTTCCAAAGCTGAGATAGAGCTGCGCCATATTGGTTGCTATGGTAACCAGTTTGGTTGCTATGGAGGGGTCGCTGACCTAATATATTGCTCCCCATATCTATACGGGTAAAATACAGCAACCCCCATCTCTCTATGATTTTCCTAAGCTGAGATAGAGACATGCCATATTGGTTGCTATGGTAACCAGTCTGGTTGCTATGGAGGTGTCATTAACATAATATAATGTTTCAGCTGTCAGTATGGGTGAAGCTTACCAGCCCCCAAGTCTCTAGCATTTTCCTAAGCTAAGATAGAGATGTGGCTATATAGTTGCTATGGTAAACAATTTGGTTGCTATGGAGGAGTTAGTGACATCATGTTGTAATCTACTTTTCATTTAGAATAATATAAAGCAACCCCCATGTCTCTACTGTGTTCCGTTTAGAAGATATTTGACATTGAAAGTTATGTCAAAAAGTGGGTGTGGCTTAATTAATTTATGTTAATTCACAAGCAATGATGGGCTGGATAAGTAATTTGCTTCCTTAATGCTTGTATGACTTTCCAGTGTCAATCAATTACAGAAGCTCTTTTACATTAGGATCTATGGGGTTCATGCTCCATTCATTTCAATGGGCCATTGAAAGTCTATGAGACACCTTTGACCTACTTATTTGAAATCAGCTTGCACCTGGAGTTATCAACTGCCAGATTTTCAAACGATGGCAAATCTGCTGGAGAAAATCCGATTTCCATGCCTCAATCAAATAAAGATTATAGAAGAACCGTAAGACATATCGAAATGATTCTTTCTTTGTAAGAAGCAGAAGACCCTAACGAAGAGAATGCTGTAATTGTTGTGAAGGTGTGATTAGAATTAAAAAAATTATGGCGAGCTACAAATAGCCTTCATTTGATTCTGTGCAACTGCTCATTTTCAGAGAAATCCATACCCTCAAACAAATAAGGATTACGAAAGAATGACCAGAGGTATTGAAATATTTCTTTTACTGTTAGAATCCCAAGATTTTAAGGAAGAGAATGGTGTAAGTTTTGTGAAGCTGTGATAAAGTGTGAATGATTTATGGCGAGTTAAAAATAGCCTGCGATTGAGATTTTAAACAGAATCCATCAGAATTTTTGAATGGAGGTGAATGGAGCAATTATGTGCACTCGTTGTGGTTTAGGCCACCTGGCGTAAAAACCGTGTGTTTTTTAAAAATGAAAACAGCACCAACTGAAAGAGGACAAAAATCTCTACCATTTAGGTATAAAATGTGTGTGTAAAGGTTAATTTTTAGGTGAGAAAATAGTGCAAGTAGCAACAAGACTGAACTTGCTCAAAGTTAGAGTGAGCGATGACATCACCACTCTAGGGCCCCCATAGGGAATGACTTGGGCGATTTTTGGGCCGAAATTCGCGATTTTTACGGAAACCGCTGGTCGAATCGGTCCGATGAGATATAGCAACTCGAGTGGGAACAGCTTGGACGACCGTGGAAAGTTTTGTGGCTGTAGCTCGAACGGGCTAGGAGGAGTAGTGCTGAGAATTTTTGTCAGAAGAAAAGAGAAGAAGAAGCGGAATAATAACTAGATTTTAAAGTTTGCACGCAAACTTCGATGTTGGCTTGCGTTGGTACCGTTAATACCTTTTTTTTAAATGTTGTCAATTCCGCAACAATAACATAATCCAACCCCCATGTCTCTATGATTCTCATAAGCTGAGATAGGTACATGCCAAATTGGTTGCTATGGTAACCAGTCTGGTTGCTATGGAGGTGTCAGTGACCTAACATATTGTTCCCTATGTCAACATGAGTAAAATACACCAACCCCCATGTCTCTATGACTTTCGTAAGCTGAGATAGAGATACGCCATATTGGTTGCTATGGTAACAGTGTGGTTGCTATGGAGGGGTCGCTGACCTAATATATTGTTCCCCATATGAATACGAGTAAATTACAGCACCCCCCATGTCTCTATAATTTTCCTGAGCTGAGATTGGTACATGTAAAATTGGTTGCTATGGTAACCAGTCTGGTTGCTATGGAGGGGTCAGTGACCTAACACATTGTTCCCCATGTCAATACATCAACCCCCATGTCTCTATGACTTTCCAAAGCTGAGATAGAGCTGCGCCATATTGGTTGCTATGGTAACCAGTTTGGTTGCTATGGAGGGGTCGCTGACCTAATATATTGCTCCCCATATCTATACGGGTAAAATACAGCAACCCCCATCTCTCTATGATTTTCCTAAGCTGAGATAGACATGCCATATTGGTTGCTATGGTAACCAGTCTGGTTGCTATGGAGGAGTCAGTGACATCATGTTGTAATCTACTTTCCATTTAGAATAATATAAAGCAACCCCCATGTCTGTACTGTGTTCTGTTCAGAAGATATTTGACATCGATAGTTTTGTAAAAAAGTGGGTGTGGCTTAATTATTTTATGTTAAATCACAAGGAATGATTGGCTGGATAAGTGATTTGCTTCTTTATTTCTAGTATGACTTTCCAGTGTCAATCAATTACAGAAGCTCTTTTACATTAGGATCTATGGGATTCATGCTCCATTCATTTCAATGGGCCATTGAAAGTCTATGAGACACCTTTGACCTACTTATTAGTAATCAAGTGCAGCTGCTGCAAAGGGCCAGCTGTTGAAACTGCCAGTTTCAACTGTCAGATTTTCAAATGATGGCAAATCTGCTGGAGAAAATCCAATTTTCATGCCTCAAACAAATAAATATTATAGAAGAACCGTAAGACATATCGAAATGATTCTTTCTTTGTCAGAAGCAGAAGACCCTAACAAAGAGAATGCTGTAAATTTTGTGAAGGTTTGATTAGAAATAAAAAAAATTATGGCGAGCTAGAAAAAGCCTTCATTTGATTCTGTGCAACTGCTCATTTCTGAGAAATCCATACCTCCAAACAAATAAGGATTACGAAAGAAGGACAAGACACATTAAAATATTTCCTTTACTGTTAGAATCACAAGATTTTAAGGAAGAAAATGGTGTAAGTTTTGTGAAGCTGCGATTTGAATGATTTATGGCGAGTTATAAATAGCCTGCGATTGAGATTTTGAACAGAATCCACCAGAATTTTTGAATGGAGGTGAATGGAGCAATTATGTGCACTCCTTGTGGTTTAGGCCACCTGGAGTAAAAACCGTGTGTTTTTTAAAAATGAAAACAGCACCAACTGAAAGAGGACAAAAATCTCTACCATTTAGATATAAAATGTGTGTGTAAAGGTTAATTTTTAGTTGAGAAAACAGTGCAAGTAGCAACAAGACTGAGCTTGCTCAAAGTTAGAGTGGGCGATGACATCACCACTCTAGGGCCCCCATAGGGAATGACTTGGGCGATTTTTGGGCCGAAATTCGCGATTTTTACGGAAACCGCTGGTCAAATCGGTCCGAAAAGACATAGCAACTCGAGTGGGAACAGCTTGGACGACCGTGGAAAGTTTCGTGGCTGTAGCTCGAAAGGGCTAGGAGGAGAAGCGTTGTAAATTTTTGACGTAGGAAAAGAGAAGAAGAAGAATAATAATAAGTTTAAGAGAGATAACAATATGTTGGCTCTGCAAGCCAACATAACTAGATTTTAAAGTTTGCACGCAAACTTCGATGTTGGCTTGCGTTGGTGCCGTTAATACCTATTTTTTAAAATGTTGTCAGTTCCACAACAATAACATAATCCAACCCCCATGTCTCTATCATTCTCATAAGCTGAGATAGGTACATGTAAAATTGGTTGTTATGGTAACCAGTCTGGTTGCTATGGAGGGGTAAGTGACCTAACATATTGTTCCTCATGTCAACACGAGTAAAAGACACCAACCCCCATGTCTCTAAGACTTTTGTAAGCTGAGATAGAGCTGCGCCATATTGGTTGCTATGGTAACAGTTTGGTTGCTATCGAGGGGTCGCTGACCTAATATATTGTTCCCCATATGAATACGAGTAAATTACAGCAACCCCCATGTCTCTATGATTTTCCTGAGCTGAGATAGGTACATGCAAAATTGGTTGCTATGGTAACCAGTCTGGTTGCTATGGAGGGGTCAGTGACCTAACACATTGTTCCCCATGTCAATACATCAACCCCATGTCTCTATGACTTTCCAAAGCTGAGATAGAGCTGCGCCATATTGGCTGCTATGGTAACCAGTTTGGTTGCTATGGAGGGGTCGCTGACCTAATATATTGCTCCCCATATCTATACGGGTAAAATACGGCAACCCCCATCTCTCTATGATTTTCCTAAGCTGAGAGAGAGTCATGCCATATTGGTTGCTATGGTAACCAGTCTGGTTGCTATGGAGGAGTCATTAACATAATATAATAATTCAGCTGTCAGTATGGGTGAAGCTTACCAGCCCCCAAGTCTCTAGCATTTTCCTAACCCAAGATAGAGATATGCCAATTTAGTTGCTATGGTAAACAATTTGGTTGCTATGGAGGAGTCAGTGACATCATGTTGTAATCTACTTTCCATTTAGAATAATATAAAGCAACCCCCATGTCTGTACTGTGTCCTGTTTAGAAGATATTTGACATCGAAAGTTATGTCAAAAAGTGGGTGTGGCTTAATTAATTTATGTTAATTGACAAGCAATGATGGGCTGGATAAGTAATTTGCTTCCTTAATGCTTGTATGACTTTCCAGTGTCAATCAATTACAGAAGCTCTTTACATTAGGATCTATGGGGTTCATGCTCCATTCATTTCAATGGGCCATTGAAAGTCAATGAGACACCTTGGACCTACTTATTTGAAATCAGCTTGCACCTGGAGTTATCAACTGCCAGATTTTTAAACGAGTCAGCTGCAGCTGGAAATTTAACTGTCAGATTTTCAAACGATGGCAAATCTGCTGGAGAAAATCCGATTTCCATGCCTCAAACAAATAAAGATTATAGAAGAACCGTAAGACATATCGAAATGATTCTTTCTTTGTCAGAAGCAGAAGACCCTAACGAAGAGAATGCTGTAATTTTTTGTGAAGGTGTGATTAGAAATAAAAAAATTATGGCGAGCTACAAATAGCCTTCATTTGATTCTGTGCAACTGCTCATTTCTGAGCAATCCATACCCTCAAACAAATAAACATTACGAAAGAATGAACAGAGGTATTGAAATATTTCTTTTACTGTTAGAATCCCAAGATTTTAAGGAAGTGAATGGTGTAAATTTTGTGAAGCTGTGATAAAGTGTGAATGATTTATGGCGAGTTAAAAATAGCCTGCGATTGAGATTTTAAACAGAATCCACCAGAATTTTTGAATGGAGGTGAATGGAGCAATTATGTGCACTCCTTGAGGTTTAGGCCACCTGGAGTAAAAACCGTGTGTTTTTTAAAAATGAAAACAGCACCAACTGAAAGAGGACAAAATCTCTACCATTTAGGTATAAAATGTGTGTGTAAAGGTTAATTTTTAGTTGAGAAAACAGTGCAAGTAGCAACAAGACTGAGCTTGCTCAAAGTTAGAGTGAGCGATGACATCACCACTCTAGGGCTCCCATAGGGAATGACTTGGGCGATTTTTGGGCCGAAATTCGCGATTTATACGGAAACCGCTGGTCCAATCGGTCCAAAGAGATATAGCAACTCGAGTGGGAACAGTCTGGACGACCGTGGAAAGTTTCGTGGCTGTAGCTCGAACGGGCTAGGAGGAGAAGCGTTGCAAAATTTTGACGTAGGAAAAGAGAAGAATAATAACTAGATTTTAAAGTTTGCACGCAAACTTCAATGTTGGCTTGCGTTGGTACCGTTAATACCTTTTTTTTTTAAATGTTGTCAATTCCGCAACAATAACATAATCCAACCCTCATGTCTCTATGATTCTCATAAGCTGAGATAGGTACATGCAAAATTGGTTGCTATAGTAACAAGTCTGGTTGCTATGGAGGGGTCAGTGACCTAACATATTGTTCCCATGTCAACACGAGTAAAATACAACAACCCCCATGTCTCTATGACTTTCGTAAGCTGAGATAGAGATACGCCATATTGGTTGCTATGGTAACAGTGTGGTTGCTGTGGAGGGGTCGCTGACCTAATATATTGTTCCCCATATGAATACGAGTAAATTACAGCAACCCCCATGTCTCTATGATTTTCCTGAGCTGAGATAGGTACATGCAAAATTGGTTGCTATGGTAACCAGTCTAGTTGCTATGGAGGGGTCAGTGACCTAACACATTGTTCTCCATGTCAATACATCAACCCCCATGTCTCTATGACTTTCCAAAGCTGAGATAGAGCTGCGCCATATTGGTTGCTATGGTAACCAGTTTGGTTGTTATGGAGGGGTCGCTGACCTAATATATTGCTCCCCATATCTATACGGGTAAAATACAGCACCCCCCATCTCTATGATTTTCCTAAGCTGAGATAGAGACATGCCATATTGGTTGCTATGGTAACCAGTCTGGTTGCTATGGAGG
>SRMA01026965.1:201364-300442 GCA_007224835.1 Danionella cerebrum | reverse complement strand
GGTGCGTGGAGGGAAGGAGGCCAGCGCGCGCCGGAAACTACTGCTTGATGCGCGGGAGAACAAACGCAGTGCGCTAACTCAAGAAAGATGGAGACGGGCAAGACAGACACACGTGATGTAAACCCAGATGAAAGTGAAATGCTGCTGAATTTGAATTCTTCAGAAAAAAAACCCATGGCCATATTTACAAGACCACTTTGAATTTAAGTGCAAGAAAGGCAAAAGCTTTATTATGCGGTGTAAACTTTGTTTGCCCAAGACGATTGAATTGGCAGCTCACAAAAGCTCAACATTAAACCTGTGCGAGCATGTTGAGGTAAGTTGAATTCTACTTTTTTTATGTATTTATTGTTCTGTTGCGTTGCATCAGCGCGTGACATTGCTAATGTTGGTTAGCACTATAGGGTTACAAATTAACAGGAACTTATGACAAAATAAGACAAAATATTGTCAATGCACAATTACCATTAAGCTATTACCAGTGTCACGATGTATGTACTCAAGTTTATGAAGAGTTAGAATTGATCTGCAGCCGATTTCGTGTTAGAATTACTGGGTATTACTGTATAACCAATGAAACACGTTTGTTGAGAATGCGGTGTCCAAGTGTTTTGATTCGTCACTGAGTTCAATGCGTGAGCTGACTCTGCGTTTGCGATTTCTCCAAGTACCATAAGTTAAATAACAAATTGTACGAGATTTTTTGGCTTTGAAAGTGGATACTTTGCCGGTGTCGTGCCATTTTTCATCTCCTGAAGTTGGCCCTTCACCTACGCGCTCCGCCTTCCTCTTGTACTTGGGCTCTTAGTGCTATATTTGTGCCGTTGGAATCATATTTTATGGTGTTATAGATTTTAAGATATTAAACATTATTTTATAGGTCAAATCGCACGAAAACGGCACGCTTCGTTTGTGCTAGGATTGTGCTGATTTGTGCGGCTAAAAGTTTTGTTTGTGGAGCATATTGCTCTTCACTATATGAATAATTTAATGTGGGCGGTCACATATCACTCAATATCAATAGCAGTGAAAACTATTCTGGTCAATTGTGCTTCTAATGGCTATTGAGATTAGTAAACATTTTGTTTGTGCTGCTTTATTTTTTTCCCCACAGGAGCTAACGTCTTACCATCATATTCAAACGCAATGGAAACCTGGGTTTGTGCCAATTCTGATTACATTTCTTTACTTGTTATCTACAAAAGCCTCAAGTGTCTTTCATCAAATACTGTTTTATGTACAATAAAAAAATGCATACTATGTTTTTAAAATTTCCAGGCAATAAAATTCAACGAACTAATATAAAATGAAAAACTTTTATTGTAATTTTAAACTGTAAAATAAAACAGTATGTGTCTTTCGATGCAACTGGTTCAGTGGTCAGGAAACTGGACAGACCAAATGGAAAATCTGGGCACATCTTCCTTTACCAGGGTGTTCTGAAAGGGCATAACAGCTCCTCTGTCCCTGTGATACAAATGTTGTCATAGAGACATGATGTACTTGTAATATCACACTGGATGGCTGAGTGGATTCGTGCAGGTGCACAAGTACCGAAAGAGGTGGTGAGCGAATTTTCACTGGCCCTTCTCGGAGCACAGGTTAATTCACACCTCATCCTGACCTAAAGTCTTACATCAATGAATGCTTTGACGTCTTACATGGGTTGATGTTGCACACTGAATCAAGATGATCTCCCAGTGGGACTGCTTCAAAAACAAAGCACATAGGATTAAAGATTTCTTTGTGAGGTCCATAGCACAGTTGATGAAGGCACAATCCCTAAAACCTGCCAAAGATCTCATACATGCCATTTCTGTTGTGGCAGAGGGCAGTGACCATTCTGGAGCCCCTTTCACATCTGAAAAGTGAAAACAATACCTAAAAGCACAAATTGCAGAGGACAAATTGCACAAATTGTTTCCAGATGAAGTGAAACTTGATGGAGAGGCAAACGTTGTTGATATACAGACAGATCTCAGACAGTGGGGAACAGAAATTTGCAAGGAGAGCAGGTCTCAAGCCATGGCAGACGGGAACCGGGACAACATGCATTATCTCCCAGAAATTATTCCTCACGTTGTGAGGCTTGTGGGCTACTTACCACTCTGGACTGGAATAATGGTCCCTGTCTTCCAAAGCACCCATCTCACAGCAAGTTCTGCCTCTGTTGTAGTAGACTTCAAGAATATTAAGCATGGACTTTTCAAGCACGAAAAGCTACCCATTCAGATAGACCAATTCATTGCTCGCCATCTTAGCTTCACTGAGGGAAACATGCAGATTTTTTCTGCAAAAGAACAACAGAATTCTTACTGCAGCCGCGCCATACGTACGATCAGGGAGGTTTCATTTCTGTTGATGTTTTGCAGACATTTGGTATTGGTCACCTACAGGCTGCTTTGGAGAGTTCTTTAAACCTTCCTGAATCTCACGGCCTCAGGCCAATCCAAAATCCATCCGACTGCCCCACTGAATAAAAACTGAAGAACAGACATCAGGAAAAGTTCTTTGTGCAGGAAAAGTCAGCCACAGTTACAGCCTGGGAGAACTTTTATGGATTGACACGGACCTTAGGGGCAACATCACTGCTCCTGCACAAATGGATTCAAGCCACAAAGAATTTCCCTTGAGCGAATATCCCTCCAATCTGGTTCTCCTAGGAGAGATATTTACTTTGAGGGCAGTCATTGGCTACCAGGATGCGCTGACCCAGGATTCTCTTGGACATTATGTATCTTACTGCAAGCAAGCTTCATGTGTCTGGCATTTATTTAATTCATTTTAAATTATTTTATTTACTATATTTTTACACGCACACACACACACACGCTCAGTGCATTATATGTAGTAGTGCCATGTTTTATTTATACACATAAAGTTACTGTTCAAATGTTTGATTGTCTTATTTTTATTAAATCAAACTCATATGATCACAGCACATGATATATCGTCAAACATTTTTGCGGACCCAGTAAGTTCCACAGTTCTTTAACTGATCAGAAAACAAGTAATTTCACTTATATTGAATTTATGGATTCTCATAAATTGCAAGAAACAAAGCTCTGTATGATTAAGATAAGCAAAATGTGGTGAGGTTTAATAGAAATATAGAGCATCAAATAACAGACTAATATCTTAACACAGACTAAAGGCACTTTTAAATGAAATATAATCATTTCAAAATAGCTGTAGACTGTAAAAATCGTTCCGTGTGATATAAAACCCAAACATAGCTTAATGGTTTAATAGCTTAAATCAAATACCTTTAGCACTTTAATCTGTAGTACACGCCAGTACCGTAGTTCATTCAGTCTCTAAGAACAGATAAAATAGCCAAACACAAAATTACATAAACACTAGACAAACTTACGATTGCAGGTAATCTCTCGCCACAATAACGCTAATATCTCGAAAAATAAAGCAGCACAAACAAAACTTTTAGCTGCACAAATCAGCACAATCCTAGCACTAACGAAGCTTACCGTTTTCGTGCAATTTGGAGTTTGATGGGGGGCCGGTGACCTTTGGATGACCTATAAAATAATGTTTAATATCTCAAAATCTATAACAGCACAAAATATGATTCCAACGGCACAAACCAGCACAAATATAGCACTAAGAGCACAAGTACAAGAGGAAGGCGGAGCGCGTAGGTGAGGGGCTAACTTCACGGAGATGAAAAATGGCACAACGTAGACTCAAATCATGGACTCAATAAAATTAACAATGTTTTTATTTTGTGATCAGTAAAAGCCATTAAGCAATATTTTTTAGTTGAATATTTTAGGAGAGCTAGATGGGCACCTTGCCTGTGTCTCAAACAAAATGGATCTGCAGAACTCATTTCCACACATCAAAAACCTTTCTGTCCAACTCAACACTGGCCTTCCTGCCTCAGCTGCATTTCCAGTTGTGCTGGACTGCTATTCACTGCAAAGCGAGCTGGATGAACTCAACTAACTGTGAAAACCAACTGCTGCTTAAACTTAACAGAAAGTTCATAGATAAAGGATGAACTCAACTAACTGTGAAAACCAACTGCTGCTTAAACTTAACAGAAAGTTAATAAAGGATGAACTGTTAAGATATACAGAAGGGCAGGGCAATTAAAAACATCTGTTATCTGACAATGGCACAGTTTTTTCATAAATTCTAGAATGTCCCTGACCCACTTTGACTTATTTTATCACTACTGTTTTAGTTTTTACCAAATCGATGCTCTGCTGAGTTCACAGTTTATGCCAAATTCAGTGGTTGTGATGTTTTATGGGATAATTTGCCCTAAAATGACTTCCCTAAATGTTGTATATGGTTATTTTATTTATTTTTACTGTATTTATTTTTTTGTTTTTATTGCACTTTAATCTGTAAAGTTGTTTCCTTCATTAAAAACAACCAGGTAAAATTTTTATGCTGATCTTTTACTTTTTTTTAAACTACACTAGAATCACCCACCCACCACTGTTGTTAAAAAAAATGTACTCCGTAAATTTTACTCAGAGTAAATTTTTAGAAGAGTTGGTTTTTACTTTTACTTGAGTAGATTTTTTGGTCAGTACTTTTACTTGTGTAAAATTTAATTAAAGTAACAGTACTTTTACTTGAGTAGCATATTTTATTACTCTTTCCATCTCTGAAAAAAACCAATGACCCAACCACAGGTTTCTTGAGATGACACTGCTACTCTCAAGAAAATAAACAAATATTATCTCGCAAAACGGCATGTTCTGAACGGGTGAACGACAAAAATCAAACATTCTCAACCCCCCACCCTTCCCCAACAACAGGGAAATGGAAATGTAGAGCACATATTTTATTTTGAAAGCAAAAGAGTGACATGTTAGATTTCAGTGTGTTCTTCAAAGGGTGTAAATGTGAACAAAACATTCATAATGTGCAGTATCTGACAGAACTAAAAGAGCAATTTCACCCAAAAAGATCAGGTTTGCCATTTCTTACTAATCTTTCACTGGCAGTACATGCAAATATACTATGTATCTGTGTTCAAGTGTGAATATGGGGTATGAATAAGTTCATGGCTGAGGAAACTGTTCTTTTAAGGATGTGTGAAAAAAATTGAGAATTATCCTTTAGCTAAGCTTAATTATCCTTAATTCAGAACGTGTCTTGTTATTTCTTTACATGAACTCGGAACTTATTTTGAAGAAAGCCTAAAATGTATTGATATCCATGTTATTTCATTCAAATATTAATTTAGTTTTCGACATTCTTCAAAATATCTATTAAGGGCACAATATATAGAGTGAAGATATGATGACAATTCTTCCTTTTTTGAGTGAAGCAACCCTTCTCCCAAGTAATGTTAGCAACCTGCTGCCTCCCAGAGGACGAGATAATGATTGCCATTCCATCACTTTAGGAAGAACGTTTAAATTACAATACAAATCTTTTTATAAACAACCCATTTGCATTAGCAAAATACAGTTACAATAATTAAAAGAATAACTTAACATTCCCCAATCCCAAAATTCAGCACTGCATTCACATTTGTTGAGGACATACAGCTTTGATAAATGCGTTTACCGGGATATATCCGTCCGGGATGAGAAAACGTTGTGAAAAAATACTACGGCATGAAATTATGTTATTTTTCTAAAAGTGATATATTATATAACTGATTCACCCAACAAGGAAATGTTTTCTTGCTTCATTCAAGAAATGCCCAGCAAACACGTATGACAAACAAACATAAATAGACATTAGACGAATACAGTGAAAAAATACAAATCACAAAAATGATGGATGATCAACACTATTGTTGAACATCAAAAAGTACCAAAGTATTGCAGAGATGGAGCAGGAAAAGAATACAGATTAAGCCCTTAAGAAGATTTCATGAAAAATGTAAAACGCCCCACTCAAGGAAAACGATGATTTAAAAAAAAAAATAAAAAAACTAAACAAATACAGAAATGGAACCAATGTTACATTTTACTTTCTTTGTACATGGCTTTAGAACATATTTTAATATGTTTACAAAAAACTTTCACATGTCTATATTAATAAATGAAGTGCTATCTAATTGGATATTACATATATTGAACAGTTTTGTGTGGATGGAAAAAACTAATTCAATTCCAATATTTTTCTGATTCTCTCATGATTGGGTGTTTCCTCAATTTAAAAAAAATCATATTTTTCTTCAGCAATAAAACATTTTACTGCTTTTTTTGAAAATCTAAGCCTCAAAATGCATTATATGAAATGACCAGCCAGAAGTGACAACGTTGATTTTCCAATTCTTTTTTTTTCTCAATAAAAACAAGTTTCAATATTATTTAATGTTTTTTCATTGATCCATTCTCAAATGAAAATAATTTGTCCAAATAAAGTTAGCCAAAGGAAAAACTAGCCATGAAAATGACAGGCCAAATCGCCTCTACATCATTGAGTTTGCCGTTTTGAGGAACTGAGGTAAATTGGAAAACACAATCCCCTTATTATCGCTTAGTGGTTCAGTACTGAGTGTAAAACACTTATTGTTTGCCTGAAACAGAACAAAATGTCTAGCCTGCAAGTTGAAGCACACAGCACAAATGACTGAAATGATCACATCTGGACGAAGGCGCAGGCTGATCGGCTGCAGATTGCACATTCAATGTGTCATTTCAGATCAAAATCTTGCTTTTCCTAAATTAGCAGCAGAATCTGTAATCATGCATTGGTAATACTGTTAGCAAACTGATTCTAGTTGTTTTCATTGGCAGCCTGATTTGATTTGGATCGTAAGCCTTAAATATACAAATTTCAGATCCACAGTCTTCATCTAAAGACTCCCATTTAAAGCTCAACATTAAAGCACACCTTATTTCCAAGTAATGTGGCAGAAACAGAAATGCTGTGCTGCAGAATGAGTACGGACTTGTTTGATAAATGATTCTGGAAAAACTGAAGCCAGATACTGCTCCAGAAGAACGCAACAAACTACTCAGACAATGATAGACTTCCACCTCTGACTTCTTCCATGGGAAGAGATATGACAAGAGTAAATCGTCTACAGCTTTATGTCTATGACACGTGGTAAAAACAAGCTGGCTAGAAATGATGCTGGATGAGCCACTAGAGTATTGTTTGATTTGTTCCACATGCAGCAATGGTTTCCAATATGTTTGCATGCAGATATCTGCTGCAAAGCCTGATGGATAAACCTCTAGATTCATAACAGGGTGCTTGAAATCCATTGAAGAGCCTCTGTGTTGGCATACTAGTCACAAATCCAATCATTTTACCACTTCATGGCCTAAATGATGCATTAAGGGTATATCGGTGATGCACAGCATGCCTAGTAGGCGGAGCTTCCACAGTTCCCAGCCTGTGAACTCCACCTTTTAAAAAAAAAAACCACAATCTTGAGCAGCAAACAGAATAATCCAGGAAGATGGACTCCTCTGCCTTGAGGTTTTTGGTCTTTTCATATCTGTGTGTAAAAATTTGGACAGTGTTCACAGAAATCCCTGTTGGTTTGGACGTTAAGTTTGGAGTGTATGCCATTAGAGATGCTAGGAAATCGCCTGGTTCTGATTGGTGCGGTTGTCAAGTTCCTGGGTGGGTTTGGCTTCAGTAGTGCTCTTGGGTTTGGGAGGCCATTCAGGATCCAAGCTCAATTCTTGCGCCAGATGCATATACCGTGCTTTGGGCACTTTCCGTTGTCGACAGCACAGCCAGGAAAGGCATCTAGAGCCAAACACTTCTATTCCTTCCTGTAGAGAGACACACATCAACAAAAAAGGAACAAGAAGTGCATTTTAAGATTCCTTTATGAGTTCTCAGCGACTGAGGAAATGATCTAATCTAAATGTATTAAGAACAAGATCAAGTCCATGTACAAACATAATGTCTCTGTTTTGTTTTTCTCATGCCTCATGCCAAAACCAAGATTATTGGCATATTTCCTTTTCAAGGTGCAAGTTAAAACTCCAAGTGACATTAAAAAAATGTTCTGGGTTCAAATAAAGGATTTAACTAGATGAACAAAGAATCGATAAATAATAATAATATTTATCTAACGAATTTGAGAATCTGAGATATAGGCATCTTTGCTGTATTTGATGACATCACAGATATAGATAGATATAAAACTGTTTCCCAGGTTATATGACATGTATAAAAATTTAAATAAAATCTTTATATATATGGGCCACATGTAATGTGATCAATTACAAAATTTTAGACGCACTTTTTAAAAGTCCCTTTTGGCAAACAGTTAATGTCTATTTTAGCTGAAGCAATTACAGTTCAGATTATTTTCCGTCATCCTCTAAAATGTGAAGACCGGAGTAGATAATGGAAAAAGCACAAGCTAGACAAGGTCTACAATGTTGTCCCTTAGACAGAACTTTAGACTAGTGGCGAGGTTTGAGTCTAATAGATTTGAGTGTGTAGATCTGTGTTAATAGGTTTGCACAGTGGCAAAGGATCCAGGTAATGAGAGGAAGTTTCGAGGGCTTATTCAACAACTAACTACAGATTTCTTTTGTTATTCAGTGTCCTACCGTTGAGGAATAGCTACGATGAAAAACATCCCATTCTTTGTATTTGGGAAAAGAATAGCTGCATTTCCAGTCACCTATTTTTATATGCATTTTGGAATATCGCTTAGAAAAATTCTAGATGGAAATGCCAAGATGAGCATAAAAAAATAGAATTCACATAAACTACAATGGAAACACATTTACAGAATAAATCCAAACGCAACGGCAAGATGTTTTTCTGTTGGAACTAGAACACAATGGAGGCCATTACTGGACTAACCGGATTGATTTCAAAGCACAACCTTTGAATTGTTGTTTTGGTCTTTCTAAAATTAGCCAAAGTCTGTCATCAAAGTGGTTTGCAATTATCAATTCGCAGAACTGTCATGACCAGCTGCATTCCCAATGCGCAGTGCCCCGCCTTCAAATGCAAGACAGCATGACTGCATGTGTTCTAAGACGCAAGTACGTTATTATATACAAAAAAAAAGCATTCTCCTAATGCAGCAACGTCACTTTTCTTTTGATATTTGCCACCAATTTATCAGGAAGTGACGATTTTGTTCTCTTGGACTCGTTGAATGGAAACTGTGCTTTATCCGCGAATATTTTATACAATATTCCAGTTTTTCACATAAATTTCATTTAAACATGGCTAATGACACGAATTATCATACTGTAGATTAGTTCTCATTCTTAGAATAAAAAGAAAAATAACTACATTTTCTAATGGCAACAAATTTCTCTAAAATAACACCCTTGCTTATTTTACACTTTCAGGTACATGGCTGAGCAAATCAGAAACAAAATATTATTCTGTTTTATTCTTAATGTAAAAGAAATTTTAAAATATTTTACCAGCTTTGTGATAGATGTCATTGAAAATAGTCACAGTGTGCACGGGTCTTAACATAAAACAAAATATAAATTTGACATTGCAGTTCTATTTATCCAGGAACTGTGTGAATAAAACGTATAACATATGTAAATTATATAAAATAATAGACACAGAATCTACAATGTTCTAGAGTGGAACATAAAAGTGCCCATTGTCTGCCGTAGTCTTAGAAGTGCATCACTATAGTTGTATAGTTAAAAACAGGGGGAAAGGGATGGGGCAAAGCGGAAACTGAAGACCCATCCAGTCAGGAATGGTCCAGCTGTCACTCAAGCAACCTTAAACACGCACGCTTTTTGCTGTAACGCAATTTGGTAGAATCCCAAAAGCAAGAGGAAGACATGAGAGGCTACAAACTAAAATACTCAGCTGAGACAGAAGTACCAGAACTAAAAATAACCCAGAAAATTCCTTTAACCTCATCCAAAGCTTAAATTGACACACAAAGCAAGTTGTTTAGTTTTCCATTTCATACTGTTAGACAGAAACATAATTTGATGTGGCACATACCTGCAGTATCATTCCAAACACGCCAAGCTTACACACAGATGCAACTACACAGGGAGCATTAGAGGAGAATGGGAGAAGGTGAGGTAATCAGAGTCCCCAGAGGGGGCACTAGAGAGCTTGAGGAAAAATCAAGTCGGCACATGCAAGGACAAATGTTAAAACAGAGTGTTGAGTGAGGGAAGGAAGGGGAAAAGTGGAGGCGAAAGACTGAAATCAAGAAGTGAAGAGGCAACGGTAGAGAAATGTCAGATTTTTCCCAACCTGTGGTATGGGGCCTCCAGGGGAGACGCCAAAGCTTCCCTGCTTGTCTCGGCTGAACACATGCTTCCATAAGATGACGTCAAGCACGACTGTCTAAAGAATTCCGAGGTGGGGCGGAAAGAATGAAGAAAGCTACGGATCAAATTGCTAGCAAAAAAGATTTATGCTCATTATTGTGTTCCTGCTTCTTCCTCATCAAGACAAAAGCTCAATGCAAATATTGAAAGGGCAGGGATTTTGGACTGTGTGTTAGATGTAGAGAAAGCCAAAAGATTATTCAAGAGGTGCACGATTAATGAGGGTCAAATAATGTCGATTTAGAGATCACATATCAAATCTGATTTTACCTTAATGAACACCGACTTGATACAGAGAGAAGCTGTTCAATATGGAGCCTACGAGAAGAATTTGTGTATAATTGGAAATAGCGTTTTAAAACTATTTATTTATTGGCAATAGAAAGTTGTTTTTTCAACCTCCCAATTGTTTACTTGTATAGTGACACCCAACAGGTATTACTTTAAGAAATTATCTTGTCTTACCATTGTAAAAATTATATTTTCCTTTTTTAAAAGAGACTTTAGGCTCATTGTTCTTTGATTGTAGTTAAAAAATTATGTTTAATTTTTATGATTTTTTTTATGGTCATTTAAATGATATGTTATTTTTTCAAGTAATAACTCCAGACTTAAGGTCAGCGTTCTTTGATACTGGTTAAACAATTATTTAAAAATAATAAATAAGTTGAAAACATTATAAACAAGTTTCATTTAAAAAAAAGAAACTTCACCACACAATATTTTATTAGGAAAAGAAACACAAAATCACAATCTTATTTCCTGTGTTAAAAGTTTGTACGTTTATTTATATGATTTGACTCTTTAAAGATAATATTTATATATTGTATTCTGTAATCAAAACTGAAAATGCTAAAATGCATTTTCACATTTTTCTTTTTGTCACCATAGACATAATTAATAAAAAACTAGCATGACCTGCATCCATCCACTGCATCAATGTCAAAGATTAAGTGGTGGAAGAGTCTGCCAGAATGAAATACAACTAAAAGCAGGTTTTTCCAGATAAAATCATGTGTTATATAACCAATATGTTTAAGAAATCAAGAGCTGTGTTTTAACATTGTTTTTAAATCTAAATTTGACTCAAAGTTTGTGCAGTATAGCAACAAGGAGCTATGAGTTCATACATTACATCTATAATATTCATCCCTCCTGTCTCTGCTCCAAGCTCTTAGAAAAAGAGTCCAGCATGGAATGAATCTTATATTTAATTCTCATTTTGTTCAAGTATGGCCATTGCTTGAATAAAATGAACATTCGCAATCCCAGTCTTGAATAACTTGCCTCTCACAAAAACAATAAAAAAAGACTGATCTCATAATTCACTTTAGACATTTTCCCTTTTCATTGCAGAATTGAGCATTGAAAAACCCTGATATACATTCGGATATACGCTTGGGAAGAATGCGTTCAGTAACATTTTTGATTCAGAATTTTTGATACTGCTTTTTTCCTTTTTTGATCAAAATTTGAAATAAAATGACAATAAAAAGTTATTGTCAAATAAATACAAATGTGCAAATACTCCTTTAATAGTTTCTTGTAATGTATTACTTGTTAGTTTGTCATGTGACCCGCAAACACAGCGGATCACATCACTAGTGTTAACGCTTAACAAAAAATTGGATTGCAACATACTTTTTCTGGCAACAAAAGAGTGACGGTGAAGGAAAACTGTAGTGTTTCTTTCCTTTTTCATTGTTTTTGAATAACCCTGTACAGTACATTCATAGCGGAGATCATTTTTTAACCAATCTGACCAGATTTAAGGAGAATCGTGCAGCTCTACTTCCATCTGGACTAAATAAGGTCTAGTGAGATCACAGAACTGGCTGCTGGAGCCGAGTGTTTGATTGGAGAAAGAGAGAGTGGCTGGAAATGGGCATGGCTGGAAGGCAACACCAGGAAGTCACTGGGATCTAAAGATGAAGCAAACAGCTCCTATGGCACTAAAGTGATTGCCATCATTCAGGTTGGGTGTAAATTGTTTACCCTGATTGAGAAATGCCAGCAGTGTGACAGAGAAAATTTGGACAGAGACAGAAGCTGTTGCTGGAATAACACGCTCAAAACATAACTTCCCTTTCCCTTTCAATCAGCCTTTTCAGCAAAGACGACAGAATTAATCTTTGTACTGAAATGAGACCAGCACAGTGGTCTGTATTTCCAATCTTTATATGCCTTCAAACACTAAATTAATCCACAATAGATACACTTGGTCTAGTGTAAAGTTAATATTTTAATTACAACAAGCAAAAATACAGTCATTGGGTTATGCATGAGAAATGTGTTATGACCCACTTCTAACGAGTCAGCAAAATCTGACATCACTTCCTGTCATAAATTAATCATTCAAGATCATTTAAAGATATTATCCAGCCCGCCGCCATTTTGAATCGAAGACGAGGCTGTGAAGGACTGCGGGTCTCCAGCGTTCACCGCAACGTATCGTTGTGTTCCCAAATTTCATTCATTTAGCCGACTAAAGGACAAGTTTTTGTAAGTCTTACAGAACTTTATTTAATAAACTGTTATTGTGGGTCAACCATTATATTGTATTATTATGCATTATATTGTCTCGATTTGGTGTAGAGTACAACAAACACAAGAGTGTGTTCAAAGTATTTCGTATCCGGAAGCTAAAGGAAGGTCCAGTCCAGTCACAGTTCAGTATTTTAAGTATTTTAAGGTGTATCCCTTAAAACGTACTTTCTGCAATGCGCCAGGACCCGGAACTGCAGCACGACATCAGACTTATCAGGATAATAGAGCAGAACTGTTGGTGTTTCTTCGTAACTCAACTTTTTTTTCGCATCTCAAAGCAAAAAATTTCCCACAAGACCTTTCGTATCTCGAACATTTCGTAACTTGAAGCATTCGTATCTCGGGGTACCACTGTAGTCCACTGTATATTTATAGTTTCAATTATATTCAGAGCATTGTTTTTAGTCTTTATATAGCATTTGATTTACTTCTCTGCTGTAGGACTCAGTCAAGTATATCAGGTGGAGGATAAAACTGAACTTAATGAAGATGAACTTGCGAATGGGTTAACCCACAATATCAGTTTATTAAATAATCTTACCTATTTTTTACAATCCATTAGTTCAAAATTCTGTGACTTGTGGAAACTTATGCTGTTGTCCTTTTGTCGGCTAAATGACTGACATTTGGGTACACAACAATATTCCATAGTGAACGCTGGAGATCCTCGGTCCCTCACAGCCTCGCTTCGATACAAATTGGTGGTGGGAGAATAACTATATTATATGAATAATAAATAAACTATATCCATAGCTATATAATATAATTCCTAAATAAATCAGCTACCCAACCACTTTAATTTGATCTTTTTGATAAACAAATAAATACTCTACTGAACTAAATATAATTTAATTAGCATTTTTGAAAATTATGTAGATATGGCACTTACCTCGATAAAGGCAGACACACCGGCGTTTACGAGAATAATCAACACCATAGACACACGCCAGCTCAGAGGAACACACACCAGCTGAGGAGAAACGAGACAAGTTCAGACAACAAATCAAAAGCACTCATCGATGTTTCCAAGTCAGGCTTCAGTCAGAGATTTTGATAAATTTAACTCAACAAATCTAGTGATTTCTGAAGGACCAGGTAAACATTGATCAGTTAACACAACATACATCCATCCAAAAATAGATGTTGGCTGATAATAAAAACTAACATTTTTTATTCTTTTCTTCCTCTTCCCATCAATGAAATTCTTAGGTTTCAATGAATAAAATAGCAATGAAAAACAGAGGTTAAATGTAATTACATATTAGTTAGTTTGATCTGTATAAAAATTAAAAGTTTACATCAGTTGGTCAATACATAAAATTCTAAATCATACCACTAAAAGTTGTTTCTGAGTTTTGGTTTCTAGACTCTAGGTCATTTAATTGTGCAGTGGGACACAAAGTACCTCCAAAAACTGGTAGACTCCAGAGATTGGGACAAACATGATTAAAAACAGGAACACGACGAGAATTAAAGAGGAGAGAACAAATGGCCCTGTAAAAAGAAAACGAAACAACTTTAACAGAGGGTCATTGAGCACTAGCTTCTCTTTGCCAACAGCGAATAGATAGAACCTTTAAGAAAGTTATTGTTAAATCTCAAAAAGTGCCTGAAATTCAATTCATAGAGGAATAACACACAGTATTTTAATCTGTTCAGGGCAATACAACAAAAAGAGTCGTATCCTCACAGTTTTTGTAGCTGGGCTGGCGAAAAGGTTTTCCTTTGGAGAAAACAATGGCAACAATGAGATACTGAAAAGAAGAGACGAAGAACAGCGTTGTGTTCACATCATTGACGATACGTTCTTCTGTGGTCCCTGTTGCATTATTTAAGTTTTCCAAGTGATTTGGTAGAGAACAGTTGTAGAAACTGTGAAAATAAAGCAAATCAAAAGCAAATAATAGAATTAACATAGCATTTCTAGTTAGTTACACATCAAGAAAGCTTATAAAAAACAATATAACTAATAAACTAAATAAAACAATATTGTGAAATTTATCCACAGTAACACCCTTCATTCTTTCACAATAACCCCGTCCCCAAAATTTGGACAGCTTGTTGCATCAAGAGTGAAAATGACAAACAACGAATGGCCACTGGCCAAACAATGTGCAAAAATAGGTCAAAGTTTCCACTGATTTAACATTGCTATTGAAAATGCCTACTCAATGAATCCCATAGTACCCCAACACTAGTACGAAAGCACAAAGCTATGGCGTTTACTTAAAAAAAAAAGACTATATTGAACAATAAATGATTACCTCCAGGGGTCAGACTTACTCTGGCTTGGAGTACCAGTCCAGTTTTTGGATTAAGAAGAAGGACAGGATCTGGAAACCCAGACAGATAAGAATCTGGGAGAGAACCGAGAAAAGCAGAGGACCCGAGACGAGACCGGACGGAGGTCTACGGGACACAAGTTCCTTCCATGCAGAGTTCAAACTCACTAGGAGAGAGAGAGAGAAAGAGAGAGAGAGAGTATGTGAGAAATGGTCAAATTTAAGACCAGTACGAATCACACTTAACACCTATATCATAAATTAACCAACATAACATACAAGCCATCTAAAAATGTAAACAACGCCTGCACCTTCAATTCAATACCTGATTTCAATTACACCTTCAGACATATTTGTATTTGTTACATGAAAACAAACATAAAACAGTTGTTTTCATAATTTTAAAACCTTTGTAAATGACAGAAATTACTTTTTTTTGGTTGCTATGGCAAAAGACATATTCAATGCAAGACATGAAGATGAAATGTCTTGTGAAAAAACTGACCATAAACCTGAGGCAAAAAAACCTCAAAACAAAACATATTATAATAATAATCATTTAACTCAGAAGGTTAAGGTCAGGAAACACAGAATAACATTGCTAATTAAGTGTGAAAATAAAAACTCAAAGCTAGCTTTGTTGGACGGACCAGTTAATGTCACTCACTGGTGAAGACGATTAGAAGAATGATGGCCATGTCTATGAAGAGAAACTGGAAGTCACCTAGGTTACTGCCAATCTGAAATGCATTAAAACAGAAATTTATATAAAAGCAAGAAACACCAAATGAACACTAATGTTACATTTTTTGCAAACACTTAAGAAATCAAGTTTGAAAATTAATTACAACATTTTTGTGTTTAAGTACATTAAGAGGAACTTACTGAGTACAGTAGTGCAACACTGAGACATTGAATAATGCTGTAGAGAGCCATGAACTTAAAGACACAAAAGGAAGTGATGAGAGCTGCTCTGCCTTCCCTGTAGTGAAAAATAAAATAATCTGAAAAACTCACAGACATGAGGATTCACGTCAGGAGAACAAGTTCATAAATTAATATGCATTTATATTATATACTGATATTTGCTTTCAACGATAATCATCAACGGCATTGGTTTTTATAAGCTTTAAACTCACCAGCTACTTAAAAAATATTGTTTAAATACTCCCCAAAATACTCATTCTAAACCCTGGTCAGGTATTTCAAAACAAAATTGGATTGAATATGTCTGTTCACCTGATGAGATTGGGCACACAGGTGATGCTGGGTGTGGTGGAGGTAAAGGGGGATGCCACAGAGGCCTCCAGTTCAGATAAAGAGATCCCAGCATGAGCTCTCTTCAGTGCCTGAGCCACAGAAACCATCATCAACATTATAATCGTAAAAGAGAGTGGTTCAATTTAAGGGATTACAAAGAGCTCACCCCACAGTCATTCGCTCCATCTCCACACATTCCAACAAAATAGCTGCAGCCAAAGACAAGAAAATTTAGTGAAATCAGATTTTTTTTACTCAAATACTATTTATTTTTACAAATGGAAAACAACAACAACAACAAAAAAACAACTAAAATGACCCATATTTTCGTTTGCAAAACAAGGCATCACACAAAGCTAATTGAAAATGTTTTCAAATGTGTCCTAAAATTTCTGAAAATCAATCAGATGTTTATTCTGTTAATCCCAAACTGTCTCTCTAATTCCCTCTGAAAAAACAATCTGTAGGATCCTACCCACTCTCTACCATCAACACACCCACAGCTCCCAGTATCAGCTTGCCAACCAATAATTCACTGTCACTTGTGAACAGCCATGGCTTCAAAAGTTTGTGCGGCGTCCACTGGGCTAACGAACGGTGCCCTTCTCCTCCCATCAACTGAACCATTGAGGATGCAGTGGACATGTTTAATTCATGAAGCAAATGCACAGCAGACTGCTAATATTAACCAGACTAGTTATCTCTGCTTCAGTGCATGAGTTTTTAAAGAATATATTCACCATGGTTTAAACATCAATGCAGACAGAGGTGAGGCAATAATACTTTAAGTAAAAACATTAACACTGCCCTCTAGTGGAAGGATAACAAATGCTCTCATACAAATCAAACTAGACCCTACCCTTTTTAGCTTGGTGGCATCGAAATGTTTTACATTTTTACAATGATGGTTTGAAAAGTTAAAAATAGTGTTGTAAAATATTGTGATTCATATCGTATCGTAGACATAATATTGAGGTATGTATCGTATCATTACACACCTGTAAATGTTTGATAGTTATTATTCTATGTTAATAGATAAAGAAAATCAGATTTATCTGTTAAATTCTCGCAATCCTTAAAAACAATCATTTCAGATCTCCCTTTTTTTTTAGTTTTTTACATTTTTATAAACACATCTATGTTTAATACTTACTCCACACTTTCCAATGTCTCAACAAGTTGAGTCTTCTGGTCCGGCGCCATCCTGGCGAATACAGTTCCATGGAGCACCAGCTACAGCAGAAACCATCATATACATCACAATTTGAACAACTGTGCACCGGCAGTATTTCATACACACTGGCTGACCTTCTGCAGCAAGTCCTGGAAATGTTCAATAATTACGGCAAAAGATTTCCCGCTCATTGCAAAGTGGTACTGTTCCTGAGGTCTTGATTCATCTACAGAATGGTTGTCTTCCATGATGATCTCCACCTCCTGCAAACAAGAGAGGATCACAAAATTTACAATATTCAAATACAACGAATACAGTACGTTTAACAGAATTGCAGTGCCCCATGGTGTCCAGCAGGTGGTTGTCTAACCTCAAGTTTGCTGGGCTTGTTGGACTGTTTGCTGGGTTTATCTGCATAGTGCCAGTTAATTTTTGCTGCCTGGCCATCTTTGGGGGGCGCCGCATCAGCAATGATGACCAGGTCTTCTGGGAGAATCATGCCACAGTCTCGAGCAACAGAAATGGCCGTCAGCATATTATCTCCTATTAAAAAATTAAATTAAAGCACAGTCTTCAGATCCTTGGTTTCTGGACGTCACATTTGAGACTATCAAGACCATTAGCACCTATATTCTACTTGTTTATCTAACAAGCTGCCATAAATTACATTTAAAATATAAATCACTGTAAAAAAATGATTGCATATAAGCTAAAAATGTAATACTGAACGTTGGAAGCGTTTTGTTTTCTGAAATATCACTAGTTATTCACACTCGAGAAGAACTTCAGATTAATAACCAAATGGTTTTGAAGGATCAATAAATGAATAACTTTTTTAAACATATAAACATATGTCATACACAAGGCTATTTTGAGAATTTTTTATGTTATCTAAATGATTATTTTAGCAATTTTCTCAGATTCACAATAACTTTCAGACCTATATATGCCCTTAACACAAAATCTAATGCAATACGTTGGATTTATTAATTTTGCAACAGTTTAAAATGCTGTGCTTTATAAAGAAGTTTGTCTGTTAATAGTTACTGTTATACGGTTATACAATGGTGCACTTTTCATATAAAACAAACTTTTTTTGCAATTTCGATAATAATTGTCTGACATCTATGTGGGTTTGTTAAATGAAAACCAACATAAAATGATTTTTTCACAATTTTAAAACGACTTTATTTGCAGGTGCTAACGCAGCCATTTTGTTAAACATGCAAATGTTCTAGCTTGAGCAGTGCATGCTGGGAAATCTATCTCAAGCACACTCGATCTGAAGTGAAAAAATATGAAAGACCTACAACAGGGTTTTTGAATTTTAGACTTTTTAAGACCCCACGGAAACTTTGTTTGGCACAGAGGACTACGTCTGGCAATACTCCAGGATTCCTCAAGATTAAAACGCCATTCCATTCACTGTACTCCATTTTCTACGAAGTAAACCCCATTGTTCACAACGTGCACAGAAACAAACCTTTTTCCTGTAAAGCTGGTTTGAAATTACACCCATCTAGAAATACTCAGTACAAATACACTTGAATTGAACTAAAAGTACTTTACAAACTCAATCTGCTTACGTTCACAATAGCGCATTGAGCTAAGACTGGACTTTGGAGTATTCGGCTGCTAATCTGGATAGCTGAGAACATTATTAGAGCAGATTCCAGGAATACCTAATGAATTAAAGCTTCAAAGCATCCAGACTTCAGACTGCCCCTAGGCCCTACCCTCTCAAAGCAGCACAAGAGAAAATAGCAGTACATCAGCCAATCAGGTTCACTTCTGCCAGTGAGCACTACCAGGTTTATAGGACTATATCCTGCGAGAAAACACTTTGTTACAAATGTTTTCAGGCAAACAATTGAGTGTAGGTAATAGAGGCAATTCAACTACACATAAAATTAATAATTTTTCCTGGGAAAAAAAACAAAACTATCAAAATTCAGTGATGTTTTACAAAATGGTTAAAAAAGTGAAACGCTAAATGGTTATTTTGAAAATGTGAGACTTCAGTAATTCTTGAACATTTAGTTAAAGTAAATTAGGGTTCATACAGAGCACTAGGCATTTGCACATGAGCAATACGCGCCTAAAACTCGAATGGGTCCATCATTCATAGCCTGAAATATAATTATAAAACAGAACATTCGAAAGATCTATACAATGACTATCACACCCTGTTACCAAATGCATAACAGGTGCCCTTCTGTGATGCTGCCTGTACCTGTGACCATCACTGTGCGGATATTGGCGTTCCGCAGATCCCCCAGCACTCCTGGAGTTTCTGTTTTCAACTTGTTCTGCATGATTATCAAACCCAGAAAATCCATGTTTTTCTCAATTTGATCCCTGCAAAGAAAAATAAATAACTTCTTTCACGCATAGAAGAGCGTACATGAGCTCAGAAAAGCACATTTCATTCATTGTTCCATGAACAAGCCCTAAAACGTCCACTCTGGACAAGTAGCAAAAGGAGATGTTATTGAAATAAAGTAATAACCCTTTATAGAAGAACCCGTTATATACACTGGAAGCAAGGTTTAAAAATGTTTAACAGAAAATGTTGCTTTATTTAGCTTTAAAACACTGAGAATGGTAAAAAGCAAAAAGAAAAACTACAGGGAGAGAAAGGAGTAAGAAGGGGAGGGGAAAAGTGAACATTGCTGAGAGAACAGCCTGCTGCATGTCTCTCCCTCAGGATCAGCAGAAGAGACCAAATGTGTCAGTAACTTCACTTAATGAGTATGTACATTTCTGCTTGTGATGAAACTTTCTGTTCAATCTCAGAAAACTAAGATTCAAAATATTATTCCTATTACAGAGACCGAAAACAATATTTTAACAAAGCGACAACCTTCCCTCTTCCTTGTGAAGCCAAAAGGGAAGTGACTAAAATGGATTGTTTTAGGCAGGTCCCAAAATCAAACAGATAGCATAGACGTACATACATAAAAAAACTGCTACCAACAGTCAATTTCCTAAATTGCTAAACTTGAAGGTCGGCACGGTGGTTAGAAGGTTCGAGGCTCACGAGTGACCTTCTTGGAAGGAGTTTGTGTGAGTTTCCTCAGGGTACTCCGGTTTCCATCGAAAATGCCAAGTTAATTGAATAATCAGGTGTGAATGTGTGAATTGCCCTGCGATGGACAGAGGACCCCTGCTTCTAGCCCGAAGTGAGCTAGAGAAGGCCACGAAAGTGGGTTATAAGATGAATGAATGAATGCTAAACTTGACCCTTAAAAATTCATTTGTTTAAAGCATGGCCACTTGAGTGACTGTCAAAAATGGGCAGCCAGCTGATGGTTTTAGACTGTGTTTGTGTTAATCCCATTTCACACCATTTACCCAGTTTGCGGTTAGTGGTACAAACTCAGTGACATCACAGATACTATGTACATAATTTTATCCCATCTTTAGAGAATAAAACATACATTTCTCAGGTTTTCTACCGATACCAAAGGATGAACAGATTGTGGTTTAAAAGGCACAAACATAAATGTAAAACACTTTAAATTTACCTGTTAACATTCTGCACTTTGTGAAATGTAAGTTTGGATTCCAGGCGCCTGTGAGCAAGTGCTATGACCCGAAAGCCCTGTTTGGTGTAGTCCTCCAGAATCTCTCCAAAATCCTCTGGTACTGTGAAGGGAAGAAACCATGAATTCTGACTCTATAGTTTTATTTTAATGCCTAAAGTTTTGTTTGATCTTAATCTCACCCGTCTCTTTCTTACACAAACTTGCAACAACCTCCGGTGCTCCTTTCAGATAAGCGTCCATTCTGCGCTCTCCAATCAGACGAACTACAACACTCATCCGCTGCAGAGCGGAGGAGAAGGAGAACTGTCGAACGATGCCAATCATATATGATGCCTGAAAAACAAGACAAAAATAAAAACAGCAGATGAACTACTAAATGACACCAATAACAGCCAATAATTAATAATAAGGGCTTTGAATCATACCGAGAGCTCATAGAATTCAGAGAGTTCCTGCAAGGAAAGGACATGTTATTACAACAAATATTAATATACGAAAACAGTTTTTAACATATAAACATATAAACAGTAAATAAAATTAAATCAAACAATATTTGAAACTAGATTTTGGCTTTTAAAAGTGCCGTTTAAAAGTATTTCTATGGTAAACAGTCAGAGCCAGTGACATAATAAAATGTTGCTCATGTCATTATGAGTTCCATACACCATCCCCCACGTCTCTTTGATTTCCAAAATAGAAATATAACAAATTGGTTGCTGTGGTAAACAGCCTGTGGCTATGGAGGGGTCAGTGACAGGTACAATGTACATTATGTCACCATGAGTTATACAAATCACTTTAAATCACTTCATGTCTTTATGATTACCACAATTTGAGCTATAGTTCTGCCAAATTGGTTGCTAGGAGGAACAGTCCGGTTGCTAGGAGGAGTCAGTGACAATGTAATGTTGCCTTTGTCACTGTAAGTTATATAAACAAACCCCCATATATCTATCATTTACCAAAGCTGCCATTTAAGAAAAATGTGGTTGCTAGGGTAAACAGTTTTGTTGCTGGGAAACAGTCAGTGATGTCATGAAAATTTTTAGGTTGTTAATGTGAAACCTCCATTTCTCTGTTATGTTTCATCTTGAAGATATCTTTATTTTCCTATTTATTGAAGTCAATGTATATACACATTTAACCTCTTCTAGAGCCCAGAGTTCAAATATATTTGCACAGTGGTTGGTAAGCTCTTGCACAGATTGATGACCGCCACAAGTGTAGTCACTTTGATGTCACTAAAAGGTTTTCAGTTTGAGTTACAGTTTTACAAAGTTTGACCCCATGTTAAGTCAATGGAAAGTTTCAGGACAGACTTTGACAAGCCAGAATAATTACACATTTAAAAACCTTTACTGTAAAAGTTTACAAAACTAATCCTCATGAAAAAAGAAAAAAAAAACCCAGAATAAATAAAATAAACAAGTACTGTTAATGGGAAACCGCTCACCATGTCCTGTTCAGTGGAGATCGCCGGTGCCGGCGGCAGAAGCTGGTTTGGTGGCTTGACATACGTGAGCTCAATGCGATCATGGTGGGCCGTTTCCTCTTCTGTAGCTTCCACAAGAATCTAAAGAACACACACATGATCACAAACTCAAACTAACATGAGTTGCTCCAGAGGGTGAAGGAGATGCTCAGAGGGGCTCTCTGACCCAGCCTGTGGCCTGGAACATCTTGAGGTCGAGGGGATCTCCAGAGAGATGACCCTCGATCTTGGTGAGGGAGTGACAGCTGGCCATGCAGGACACAAAGCGGCTCTTCACCAGGCTCTGCTCATCTGCTCGCTCTTCTGAAGGCTGAAATCTACAAAAACAGGTTTAATTCAGGCTCAATTCAAACAGGAGGGATTTTCCTTCACAGAATGTGAACTTACCGGCCATCTTCTACTCGATGTATTCCCCACATGTCCAAGCCATCTTCTGTCAGAGTGCCAGTCTGAAAATATACGTGATGTATATTAATTATTAATCATGGAGCATTTTAACTCCACAAAAAACCTTAGTATGCATAATATATAATATGAATATAAAAGAGTTTGCACTATGATTAAAACAACGACAAAGAATAAAATAATATGAAGATTAGATCCTACATTATTGTATTTTATTATTTATTTATTTATTATTGTTAATGCATTTCTCATTTAATTTGAGTCATGATCAACGTAGACATTGATTAATGCACTTAAAACCATATATATATATATATATATATATATATATATATATATATATATATATATATATATATATATATATATATATATATATATATATATATATATTTTTTTTCCCTTCCAAAATTGATAGCCTGCAATCACAGACAATAAATAATGGTCATCCGATTTCAATCAAGTCTTCTATCCCTTGTAATTTCAAATATATTTATTAGTGCCGGGGATTACTCGCATGATTTACTGTGATTAATCACATAGCGGATTTAATAATGGATTCAAAAGTATTTAACTTCAAACCTGTATTTGAAAACAAAGGTTAAACGGAAAATAAACATTTCACAATTCTAGTATTTTAAAATAACATGGTAACTTAAGATGTTGAATTTTATTTTTCTGGCTTTTGAAGCAAAACAATAATAAACAAAAGTCTTTCTCTCACATGAAATTAAAAGTGAGCTGTGCTTTTATGCTTATGAATAATAGCACTACATGGGCAGTAAACAACAAAGTTTATTAAGCATCATTCATATATAGCTAATATAAACTTTGTGTAGTTCAGAGAGGAAACTATAACTAAAGAAATATACAAAAATATAATTAGGTTCTTATTTAACCCATAGTGCTATGTGGGCTATTCATTTTTACAACATGGATCATTTACATGATTTTACATGTGGCCTGAACTGATCACATTACAAATATGAGACTGGGTGGGATGTGAATTTGACAGGGGCATGAATTTGAGACCCCTGGTTTAGGTGAAAACCTTTTACACTAAATTAAAAAGAAAACACAAACATGCGTTAAAATAGGCAAATAATTATCGCCGTTAATGGAATAATGGATGCCCTGCACTAATATTAATTCAACTTGCCATATACCAGTGGTTTTCAAAGTGGGGGGTGTGCCCGGCAGGGGGGGTCGCACAGGCACTGCAGGGCGGGCGCAGATCATCAGCAGATGAGAAAAAAACAATAAAAAAATAAACAGCGAAAAGACGTAGAGCACATGTGTCAAACTAAAGGCCCGTGGGCCAGATGTGGCCCGCCATGTGATCTAATGTGGCCTGCGAGAGCTTAAAAGTTTTGAGTGTCTATAAAAAAAAAACGAAAATGAAAACATTTCCCACAATGCCTTTGGCTACGGTAGCTGCAACAATGTTTCTGCATCACTGCTCACGAGCTCAGAGGTGCCATTTCTCACACATTGAACAGGCATTTGAGTGATCTCTCACGCTACACCTCCGGTTTCTCACGCTAAAATACATTTCAAGATGTGAAATGGACACAGCTAATAGTTTATCTGTGATCTGTTTCTTGAGCCTGATGATAAAAGATGATGATCGCTATGCATCGTCTTCAGTCTGTGAGAGTTTTTTTTTTCGCTAAACAAATTACAAAATTGGTATTTTTCTTTATTCACTTGGACAGTTTGATCCTTCATTAATGAAGTCATGTGGGTTTTCATAAGCTGACAAAAATCAAAAGGATTTATATTAGAACAAGAAGCATACAATTGTTTCTATGCAACTGAATTGTCACTTGAATAAGTTATAAATAATGAGTTATTTAACATTTAGGAATAGTTACATTTATTTTACATTAAAAGAGTTATTAATAATTTTTTAATAATTATTATTTTACATCTGGGGGGGCCCAGATTCTTTTAAAGTTTGAGAACCACTGCCATATACCGTTTAACCATTAAATACTAGAATAGAAATGAATGTCGTCTTTTACTGGAAATATTCACTTAACCCCAAGAAGACTTTACACTGCGCGTAACTGCCAAACTATCCTTGTAGCTTGTATTCATCTATTGTATTTTATTGCATTTATTTGTATGAAAAATATAGATGTCTACAGACAGTAATGCTAGAAGAACCTTAAGTTAAGAGTTTTGCGGAAAGGGGCATCATGAATGTAAACAAATTGTGTTATGTTTTGATTTAAATATTTAACATGTATGCCTGATAATCTTCTTTAAACAATACTTTTTTTAATAACAAATACTTCTTAAACCAAGTTACCCAAAAAAAAAGTCACTCCACAATAAAAGTTCAGTTCAAAAGCTCAGTAAAAACTCTTTGCATTGTTTGATTATTTTCTGTTGAATTCAGTTTTCAAAGAAAACAAAATCATATTCACCTTATCAAAGCAGACAAGGTTCAGCTGCCCGCAGATGTTGATTCTTTGTGGGCTGATTGAGAAAATGCCCACCTTCCGGAGCCGCCGCTGCGCATAGACAATACCTGCAGTCATGGCAGCTGGCAGCGCAGGTGGCACTGTGATGGTGATGATGTCCAGAGACTTAACTATAATTTCTTTCACTGCTTCCTGCAAATCAAAAGATTTGTATAGACGCATTATTATCACCTGGTCATTAAACCTCCAGGTATTATCCAGTTATTGACCACTTAATTTTTGGTCAATATATTTAGATTCCCGACTTTAAGGCATTGAAATATTAAAACAGATGAAGACTCAGTAGACTTAACTGACTAACAAAAATTTGACTTACAAGTGTTTAAACCAAAGCCAATTTCAACTTAAAGGATCACCAAAAGGCTATTAATCAGCAGTCAAAACAAATAGGGACCAAAGTAGGGTTTTTATACTTTTGAAGCCATAAAAGAGTTCATTGCAGAAACCCATTTTCCAAAAGCCTTTAAAGCCTGCTTTAAACATGGACCAATACCTTATTGAGGATTTTCATCACTAGAGAGTAGAGAAAGACGATGCTGGCTACAGCCACTAAACACAGCAGGAAGAGGTAGGCATCCCGGTACAGCTTGAAGTCTGTGGGCTTGGGATAGAGGATGGAGCGGATCAGCTGTCCTTTAGCAGTGCTGAAACCTAAAGATGAAAAGGCAATCGAAGAAACTGAGAATATTTAAATAGTATTTTAAAAGAACATTTAAATATACAGATATATTCATACATGTAAAATAAATGAGTTAAATAAATAAATGAGGCAGATGAGCCTGTTATGATTCTGACAGAGAGAGAGAGAGAGAGAGAGAGAGAGAGAGCTAATACAGCACACTTTTAGACTTGAAAAAAAAGTGCAAAACAATAAAGTTATCAGAGCATTATTCTGACAATGTTATTGTTGTACATGTCTTATAAAACGCATGGTGTAACTTGAATAACATACACATGTGATTAAAAAAAAAAAAAAGAGTTAAAGCTTCGAAAGGCAAAAATAAAACGGAAAATAATTGCCATTATTAAGGCTAGTTGGGTGATAATTGACTGGTTGGGTGATTTTTTTTTAATAGAAACTAAATGCTTCTTTAATTAACTATAAATCAAGGTATTATTTGAGTGTAAAAGTAAACTTTAAAAAATGCAAAAGCCAAATATAGAGTTTAGTGATCTTTAATTTTGACAATTTAAACCTTAAATGAATGACAAAGTTTGTTTTCGAATTCGAACAGTAAAACTTCTCTAAATATCCAAAATATAAATAAATAAAAAGCAAAACAATTGTTGTACTTTTATTATATTCACAATGGTTTTAAGCAGCAGAATTTGAAATCATTTCTATTCTATTGACATGTTTTTCGATCTATATACACGGACCTGTAACTATGTAATTATGCACAAGTAAGACGACATTAAATTGCGTTTCAAAACAGATTTGCTAGTTAACAAGTTAACTTTAATGGAGGAAAATTTAAGGAAAAAGGAAATTAATTAAAGGAAAAAAAACTTAGGAAAGAATATGCATTGGTGCACAAATGTACTGTTATTTGTATTCGCCACAATTACTAAATGTAATGTTCTACTGTTATTCGGACCATTTATTTTAAACAAATCTAAAGTAGCACCATTTTAATGAATCACTATTGCTCATGAGGTGATTGCGCAATGTAATGCTACTCCAAAGTTCGCAAACTGTTTAAACAAAAGCCCTTAAAACTAGACAACTTTTACACAATGACGAGCGTAATACCAACATGTTTTCTTTTTATGTGGGCATTCATTGTCAATGAATTTCCTTGTGAATAATTATCGATTTAATCGTTTGGTTGTTGCTGCCCTTTGATGAAAGCATTTAAAATGAAAGCTAGCAGAGTTGGAACAGAAAGTAGTTGTTCCTTCAGACCTGTTCGAACCACCACAGCTCGAACCAGCTCTCCAGTGTAGTAGCGCGTCTGAATGACATTTGTGCCACAGAAGAGTGTGTGCCTCTTGTGCTCCTCCGTGCTGTAGGTCACATCCCCATCCTCACACTTCCTGTCTCGCTGAGGGTTCGGGAGATCAGTCTTGGTGACCGGAACACTCTCTCCTGAAAGCGTGCGGGAGATTCAGGTTGTTTTACTTTCATTTAAACTATATTCAATGTAATTGTTTAAACTCTGAATCCATCCAATCACCTGTAAGCATGCTCTCATTAACAATGCAGGTTCCACAGATGAGCACAGCATCGCAGGGCATGATAGTCCCATTGCTGGGGATGACTATGACATCACCAGGGACGAGGTCTGTGGACAGAGCTTCCTCAGTTTCTACACAGAAAAATAAAAAAAGAATGCAGAAAAAGAGGAATTACCCACAATCGTTTGCAGAGGAAGTAGAGCGAGAGAGTGAAATAAAGTGCACACTGCACCAGAATGACTCCATAGAGGCCTAGCAGAACTTTCTGTGTCCTAAGCAATTATTTACTTATACTAAATCAAAGCGCTTAAGAACATTAGTTATGAGTTAAAAACAAACTAAGATGAGGAAGTACGCACCATTTTCTCCTCTGCAGACGGTGACTCGAACAGTACTGTGTGTCGCCACCATATCATGAAGCATCACATATTGCTGGAAAAAGAATAAAACACCTAAAAGTCTCAGATTAACATTGTTCTAGCAACAGAGCACAGATAATTGAACAGATAATAAACAATGCTTTTCATTAAAACTTAACATACCTTTTTAATAGTGTACAGAGAGGTAGCTATTGATATGAATGACATGACCACTATAGCCATTGCGTAGTAATAGTATTCATCAGTACACCACAGAATAACACTGAAGAGCTGGAAGATGTAGAAGGGATTGAGGACCTGAGAGAGAAAGAGAGGAAAACCGACTTAGTTCCTTTGAGGTCAGCAGAGTGAGCAGTGCTGTGTCATGCTTCAGTTCCACATTTAACTTGGTTCTCTACCTCCTTGATTAGCAGCTTGAAAAGAGAAGGCACTTTCACATCGATTTCATTCAGGCCAAAAAAAAACCTCCTACAAAGAAAAAGAATTATATTAGTTACATCAAAAACAAACCAGCACTAATATTACATAGGCTCACAACAAAACATTGATTAGGTGCATGGGTTTTTTTTTTTTAAATCACATGAAACCTTCTTTATTATTCTCATTCATATCACTCATTAATCCTTGAATTAAACATATAGGGTGATTTTCACAGCAAATGAATTTTATGTACAACATAAAAAGATATATTTAAAAATTAAATAATCTTTCAGAAACAATAAAATGAACAAAGATCATCATTAACTTTTTCACTCACTTCTGGGTTTATTTTTATGACTATGGCAGCAACAAGAGTACCCGTGAACATGGATAGTTGACCATCTTCAATACCACAGCTGTGTGCTTAAAATTATAACTAACTTTACTCATTTATGTGGTCCTTTGAGCCGGATCGATTTGCTTTGCAAGCTAGCTTGACAGCGGTAAAGGTATAACCTATGCACAAATGCAAATGTGGTTTTCCTTGAGAGACAATTACGGTGTTGTGGTTTACGTTGTTATCACTGCTCATTCTTCAAGTCATCTACTCTTCCAATGTACGCTAACATCACAAATATCAATAAAGAATTTTGCGGTGTAGTGGGTAGCGCGCACGACACATATGCGCATCCTACCCCATTCTCTCTCCTTCTAATTTCCTGTCAATCTCCACTGTCCTCTCTGTTCAAAAAAAAAAATCAATAAAGGCTACGGCCGCAATAAAATAAAAAAAAGAAATGCAGTAAAATAATAAAAAAAAGAGTAACGTGTCCGTGGCAATTAAGGGATTCAAACCCATGTCCCAAAAAAATTCCTCCTTATAGTGATGCCCCATTTCACTGAGCTAATGATATAAATGTAATCTACACGGTTGTGCAAAACTTGTCGATGGATGACAAAAACACTTTACAACATCATTTTTTTTATAAATGGTTTGCACATTGATCTGAAAGTTGCGGTGAGCCTCTGACAAGATTTACACTTTCTGAGGGAGTGACCATGTTTATATAGACTACACTAACATGTAGTGGACAGAAATAAGAATGAAATGAAGCAAGTACTTCACTAAGCTGCTCTGAGAGGTAGCTTAGAGTGCTGATCACAGAGCAAAATCGCTTGTTCACAGACTGAAGCATCTCCGGTCTGAGACGAGCTCCAAACAGAGCTTCGCTCTTTCTTGTTATTACGTTCATATCGATGGTTTCCACTCATTCTTCAGGATCTGTACTCTGTTCTAAAGGAAGAGTTGACTGCTCTCTGAGTTTTTCTTGATTTTTTTTACACCCAGAGCCTCCAGATTAACCTCTTAAGCCCGAGAGTCCCCGGTACCGGGGACTTGCCCCCTTGTGCGTTACATTTTCACTCATAGCTCACGAACCCTGAGAATAACCCACACATATTAAATACTGTTGTGTTCAGCGGAAACTCCTCTAAAAACGTATCTAATTCAATTTCATATCCGTTAACCACAGCTCGAACGCCATGCAAATAAACAACAACATGTCCGGAGTATAATTCATGACCACGTTTTTGTTTATGTGCAATATGTATCCACAATATAAACGGAAACACCAAAACCATGGCATCAAATGAAAGTTAACAACCAGCTGAATCCAGCGATATGTAACTCATTTACATTGCATGAAATATTTTAGAGCAGGGAGCGAAAGTTCCCCGAAAAACACGCCAGCAAAAACCAAGCAAGCATGTAAATCTTGTCTTACCTTTGCCGTTTTTTCAACAAAAAGTTATTTCCATAGCGATAAAAGTCCGTTTGTTGTTGTGTCTGGTCGATAGCTTTGCGGAAACTCCATTTTGGCTCTTTTCTGTAGCTCTGTGCTCACATAACATCACCAAATATTGAAACACTCCCCGTGCGTAAGAGCAGGTCTCTCCACGCTGAGCGTCGTGTGATTTGTCGGGGATCCTGTCAGTCTCAAAATGGTGGAGATCATTGGCTTCTACAGATTCAAAGCTTTTGAACGATGTATAGAGCTCCCGGATTGGACAGATGGTCGGGGGGTAGGGACACGCAGAATCTCGAACGTCGAAAGCGTTTGTGAATGAAAGGTTCCCAAAAGCGCAGCAAGATGGGGTAAATGGGCTTCCACCCCCCTTTTACAGCGTTTCTTTAGGAGTTTTTTTTTTGCTGAAATCATGTCCCGTAAGCAAGAAAAGAAGACTATGAACGTAGCTGAAGCTTTGGACAAGATTTTTTCCATATTTCAATTATTGTGCCAAATTGTGCCAAACTGTGCCAACATGGATTACGCCTGAACTTTGTTCAATCAAAACCTGTACAGAATATTAGTTTCTTGTAGTATGGACACCAAACTTGCTACAGATGTCCTTGGCATGTAGTGGTTACAATTGATTGTGTTTATTTGCTTCGTTACAAGTAAAATAAGGAGATATTAGAGGAAACATGTTTTTTTTAGGCGGAGTTCATTTTTTGGCCATTCCAATCAATTACTCTTACCTAGTGTTCTTGACTGTCAAATTAACTCATCCACACCACTCCCCAAGAACCTATCTTCATTTTGATACCAAAATTTGCAGTTTAGACCTTGTAAAAGCTGAGAAATGCCTTAAAAAGTAAAAGTATAGGATTTTCGGAAAATAGGTCTCAGGGCTTAAGAGGTTAACTCTGCTAAAGAATATTCACTGATAACCATTTGTTAAAGAATTTCAGTCAGAAGCATTTCCTTAAGTTATTGTGACCGTAATAGTAGCAAAGTGCACATGCAGATGAATTGAAAAAACATTACCCATTAGTACATGGACTTATAAATTGTGATAAAGAGATTGAAAGATACCGAGACTTGTAGTGTGATCATACACTGGATGTTTCACTAAAGGAAAGAGCAGCTGACCTGTACTCCTGCTGGTTCTTGCTGAGGCCACTGCTGTGCTTTGAGTGAATAGAAGAGCAGCTGATGTTCAGATCCTCCAAGCCTCTGCAGAACACAGGAGAACAACACTTTAACAGCAGCTCAGAGAATAGCATGCTTTTCTTCAGATTCACAGATGGGCCCTTACCTTAATACTTCAAAGTTTTGAATGGCTTCATTCCAAAAGTATTTTGTGCTGTGAAGGGTGAAATAACGGATCTGTAACACAGTAAACAAGTGATTGAGTCAGTTAGTAACAGTTTATTCTTACAAAAACAATACAGAGCACCATGTGAGAATGATGACATTGTGACCTAAATTTCATTCATTAAACTTCAGAAGTAGACTACTAGTAGAAGTAGTCATAGTCACCTTTTCTGTGGTATTGTGGTCAGGACTTTATGGAGGTTAATTTTAGTAATAAAAAAAAGTATAAAAGTTCACCATATTTGTACATATGGGACATCTAGTCAAAAATGGTACATTTTTACAAGGAAAATTTCTATTGGTGCTACATGACAGTTTGTTTCAACACAACTTTGAGGTCTTTTAATTTGCCTTCAAGGCTTAGTACTGGAACTTTCTGGAAACCATTTAAACAGGGTTCTACAAGCAAGGTGACTGGTTTGAATGGCCAGAATATGACTGGCTTTATACACATGGTGCATTAAAACCTGAAGATCAGTAATTAGGCCCAGAAAATTACCACTGAAGCAGAGACAACAAAACAACATTGAGTTTATGACATAGTGTCAATTATTGAATTAAAGCCGCAAACAGCGATCAAAGGGCTCTCGCACATTCAGCGTTTTCACCTATTGCTGGCCAGTGCGATTTGCAATATGACTAATGTCTATTTAGGATATGTACTCAAGTGAGAATTGTCAAAATCACTGAAAAATACATGCAAAATAAATTATGAAAACTATATAATAAAGGGTCCTGACCCGCAGGTGACGCTATGAATCAAAAAAAGTACCTTGTCAATATAAAATGTTGTAATTCCTCTGGCCACCAGCTGGCGCAATAATGGAGCGAGTATGCTGTATATATAATAAGACCTTAATTGATAACATTGCTTGTAAATTTTGGACTGATCAAACATTGCAGTGGCGAGATAATAAGAACTTCCTGTTTATAGTAAAGTGTTGACTTTCGATGGCCACTGTGTGCACATAGTTTAACAAATTCAGTAAAGCTTTGCAATTTAACGTCTAATATGCCTCTAAATAAGACTTGTGGAGTTTTGAGATGATCTCTAGGAAGAGTTTGTTAAAGTATGATACAAGATAAACTCATTTTTAGAGGCTTACCCTAATCCATATTCCTTATGTTTAAGTCTCGGCACCCCAGAGAAGTGTGCCGATTTTCATTTGTCTATGTTTGCTGAGGACCTCTCCAAATAGAAAATAGATATAATTAGGGAAATATTTAAACAATCAACTAATATTACTGATATCTACTTAAGTATTAAAAAAATACAAAAGGTACTTTTGTAGCTTTTATAAATAGCTTCAGTTTTGTAATATATCAAATTAGAATGTTATATATTTTTTTAAATTATATAAAAATACTAATACACTTTCTCACTACTTTAAATTGTTCCAAACTGTTGTAAAAAGCCTACCACCCCCCTTTTTTGTGTATCATTTTGGGCATAATTATGATGAGCTGGTCTGCCCGGAGCAGACATGTGCCAGTATGATCATGGCAGAGGTGGCTCTAAATTATGCTGTTTATTACGAAAAAAAAACAAAACTCAAAATACACTAAAGTCCAGTGGAAAAGCAAACAAACTGTACTGAACCAAACCATTTCATAGCATTCAGTGGAAAAAAAACACCATTACAAGTCATTTAGCCACTACTTGCCTGAAAAATATGCCTAAAATGACAAGAATCCTTAATCCTTTTTACTAAAACAAAAACAAACATTTTTCTCTCAAATATTATTCTGTATAGACATGCATTGTAGGGGCTCTTGCAATTTTTAGAAGCATGTAATCTATATCTTAACTCTACATCATAGATTAAACTATTTACAAACATCATAAAAGAGTTGAGCGTTATTTTCCATAAGCAAGGGGTGGCAAAGTCTGATTATGCTTGCAATACCTGCACATGCTGGTTTCCTGGACTGTGGCTGTTTTTTCCATGGGTGGATACAGAAGGAGTGTGAGAATGGTCATTGGCCTGTGGGGATGGGGGTTGAGAGTGGATGCTTTCATAAGGATTCTTCCCAGGAGCCTGCATTACCCGAACCTTTGCTCGAAACCAGCGCTTAAACTCATCCTGCGCACAGACACAAGCAACACTGATCCCTTGCTGACAGTTAAAAAAAAAAACAGCAGAAACATTTCACAAAATGAGCTGTACAGGCAGGATTTAAATATAACAGGCAACCCCCAAGGAAAAGCCTCAGGCCACAATAAAACAATTCAGAAATACGAGGTCATGTTTCATAACAAAACTGTACATCTGTTAACAAAAGTTGAATTCTTACATAAGAAGATTTCATCACAAAATGACACTTTAATTAAGATTAAACGTGAAAACATGACGTGCCATATTATGTAAGTCAGTTATCTTGAGAATCAAGATAAATCAAGCTGATGTATGCAAAGAAATGATTTGATTCAGTGAATGGTCTTATGGTTTCATTGTTTTGGTTTGCTTTGCGTCACTCATGATATCTCTAATTAGTTTAAAGCCTATGTAATTGTGTGGAATGACTCATATAAATAATAAGTTTAATAATAGGGCAGAGCTTAAAAAATATATCAAGATATAAAACTCAAGGTTCATTATTTATTCTTACAGTTAACCTTCTGTTTTTTAGATTGCAAATCCATTTAGTAATGTACAATACGACACATTAATTGTGGTGTGTATTCATTTTATTAATTCAAAGGCCCGATATGATAATTTGCTTATTCCATTTGTCACCATTTTGGCGTCTATTCAGTCAGCAGTTCTCAGGAACTGTTAACAGCAATTTTAGCTAAACACACATCATTGAATCCAATTAGACCAGTAGCATTTCAGATGATCACTAGAAGACTGTAGTTTGTGGTATTTAGGAGTGTTTTCATTTGTGAAATTGAATGGTTGCCGAGGTAGAATTTTTGGTTGCTGTATTTAACAATCAGGTTGCTATGGAGAGGTCAGTGACATCATATTAAGTTCCCCATGTCAATATGAGTCATATAAACCAACCAAATCTCTATGATTACCCTCAGCTGAGAAAGCTACTTACCAAAATGGTTGCTGTATTTAACAATCAGGTTGCTATGGAGGGGTCAGTGACATAATAAAATGTTGTCTGTCACAATACGCTCTATAAACCAATCTCAGTGTTTTTATCATTTCAAAAGCTGAGATAAGGTTTAGAAAATTTGGTTGCTAGCGTAAACAGTTTAGTTGCTAGGGAACCTCAGTGATGCTGTAAAACAGTTTTTTTGTTACTATGATTAGCACAAACAAACCCTAGTATTAGCATAAGATGCAACTCTGAAAGTGTCATCTTGTAATTAGAAAAAAAAATGGCATAAATATGGAAACTCAAAAGTTTTCAACAGAAATGATAGCGGATTGACACAGAGAAGGGCTGAAAAGATGGTGCTAGTTATTATGTGGGGATAATGAAGAATAAGTCCATATGGAGTGTTCTTTTAACTGATATTTTAGAATGAAAAGGTGTTTTGCTTATTCGTGTTTTCAATGGAAGCTTTTTAAAGATCAATGGCTTCAGGACTAAAGCAGACACACAGATAATGTTTACATGCTCTGGTGGAAAGGTACCAGAATCAATGTTGTTTTTTTTATGTAAATTGACTAATCTACCTTTTCACCCTGTCCAATGATAAGCTAAACAGATCTTTACAATTAATGGTTAACACTAAAAATCAGGTTTTGGTTGAGCGTATAATCTAACCCTAACCCGTCAGTTTCAGTCAGAAGTTGCTCATTATTTTATGGGTTAAAGGATTTTCCTACATGCTTTGCAACACATTTTAATGTGTTTATCACACTCTACTGTGGAACACCAATATAAGTGGCAATAAAGATAAAGTATTTTTTTTCCAGATTTATCCCTTTATTGTTGTAAATATTTAATTCAACAACCTTTGGTCAGCCTTCGTGTTTAATCCTTTAAACCTGTACTTGTAGAGCATTACAAATCATACACTGAACCTCTCACAATTGATGTGAGTCGTTTCATACATACAGTGCTTCTCAAGAGCGCCACATCTGCATCCCTAACGGACGTCCGTGAGCATGTGGCCTTTACACACCACTCTGGCATCCAATAGAGCAGCAGAAAAAGAAAACCCCCAGTGCAGAGACCCCCGAACCCCACCAGAACCAGCTTCCAACGGCACAGATGATAGCCTCTCAGCTCCTGGACACACAAAAACAAGTACACGACTCAAGAACTTGTAGAATTTCAGAGAGGGGTGTAAATTTGCATACACACCATTTCATCCTCCAAACCATTGTTGACAATCTTGACATCTTCCTTCTCCATTCTGATCTTCAGCCTCGCCTGAAATCAGCTGCACTCCTGCATACACACAAACAGACGATGAAAGGGAGAGAAGTACACATCTGAGCTCTAACAACAGCTGTTATAGCATTGGGTTGTATTGACAACCAGCTGACCTGAGATGACACATAACCATGCGCATGGACAAAAGCACACAAACACCCTTAAGACGAACTTCCTCTGAGAAATTGAGCCAGACGACAGCTGGCAAGCAAGTGGCCTAGAGACCATTAAACAATTAAATACGGATAAAAAAAACTACTAATGACAGCTATGCTTTTAAAACGAAAGTTAAGAAAAGCACACCTCCAAAAATTTGTTCAAGAAACTAAATGTTTTTAGAGGATGAAATCCGTATTTGTCTTTGCCCAGTGCCTCTCGATGCCTTGACTCCAACAACTTTTAAAGCGCTCCCAAATTCTTGACAAACCCCTTATGGTTGCATCCATCTAAACTAGGGGTGTAACGGTTCACGGGGATGTATTGAACCGTTTCGGTACGGCCTGTTCGGTTCGGGACACTTGCGTACCGTTTCGGTATTCGGTATTTTTATTAAATTATATAAACTTATTATTAGCGCGATATTAAGCGCAGCGGAACTATGTTCCTAGGCGAGTTTCCGCACGGACGCTATTGAGTGAAACACAGTAGCGCTGCACGAGTAGCTGTGAGAAATGGACAGCGAAAGAGAAGCCAGCACTTGAAGACACCTCACTACGCTCTCCTGTTGGGAACACTTTGGCTTCTCTGTTAAAATACGTAACGGGGATAGACGAGTGGATAAATTTAAAGTTGTATGCTGACATTGTTCCACGGAGATCGGGCAGGCAACACATCTAACATTTTTTACTGCTGGAGGTAGTCACTGCAACCAGATCTGTGCTCTCTTCAGAAAATGTGGATAGGTTTATCTATCCTATCTATCCTAACTAGTTGCAGTATTTCATTTTTTATTTAAAAAATGTGTATTTCTTTATAAAGAGTGCAATTTATTTTAAATATCACCCAAATGTGTCACTTTTATTTATTTTATGCAAGAATTCTATTGTGTATTGGCAGCTTTTCAAAATAAAGAATATGTAAGTTCGTATTGTTTTGTACCGAACCGAATAAACCGAACCGAGCTCTCCAAGACACTGTACCGAACCGAATACGATTTTAGCGTACCGTTACACCCCTAATCTAAACTATATCAATGCAAGTCTCTTGCATATGCCATTGTTAAGATCCAGCTACTCGATAAACAGCAATTTCTGGTTTCCCCTTCTTGTAGGGGGTGTCAATGACTGTCTTCTAGTCATATGTCAAGAGGAGTTCCTAATAAGTATAATAAAATTAAATATAATGAAAGTTAGTGCAGTCAATCGATTTAAAAAAATGTTTTCTTTTTGCCAATTTTTTGCAATTAATCAGAATAAAAAAACATACTTTTTGAATATGTTGATGTGAATAATTTATGTAAACTCAAGACAAAAAAACAATTTCAATTCAAAATCTTATTGTTTAACTTTGAAAAATCTAAATTTTTTTTTTTACAGATTTCTAATGTAAACAACATGCCTGCAATAAATCATCAATATCCTCCAAATGAAAGTCATATTAATTATAGTGTATTGATCACAAAAACAAGCAGTATATAAACAAAAATGTAACTTTAAAAGACCCCCGTAGAGAAAACATGAACGTAAGACTTCCCTGCCTTGGAAACTCAGCGGAACTCCGGTCACATGATCAAGGTGGAAGTAAATACACGGGGAAAACTATGAAATGGGTTGAAACGGCAGGAAATAAAGGCCTAAATATAACAGACTGACAAAAAGTGCTCTCTTGATCTAATCCATACTTTGCACTTTTTCACTGTGAATATAAGAAAACTGCGACCGTGTTCATTGTAAACATTTTTTAACGGGTTAAATATTTAAAATTAACTGCATGCGTTAATGTGCTCACTTGGAAAGCACTAATTAAAATACATATAGTAAAAAAAAACATTCTGGCTTTTTAAAAAACATGTTAAACACTACAGATGAATATGCTACTGTCAGAAACAGCAAAACAGAACCTATTTTCTTGGGGAGATTTTCAATTTGAGACGAACAGAGATTTATCTCTGGACTTTGGATGCACACATTGTAAATGACAACCCTCCAGAATTTCATCTGAGCGCTTCAGTTGTCCCGAGGAGTGACAGGAATGCACAGCGTGCTGTGAGCACGTTTGTAACTGAAGCTGTTCCTAGAGGAGGCCATCGAACAAAAACACTGTGTTCAGTCACTTAAGAGACACTTGCAGCTTTTGCAATCATTAAACTGCCTGATCATTCATTCTCACGACACTGCAGTAATACCCAACCAAGCAAAATCAATGTCAAAAGCAATAGCTTTAATTCAGCGCCAAGGTTTTTTCATCTTTTACAGAGTACGCTCTACTGTATCCAACTATAGGTTGACATGTGGCCTTTGAAAAATTTTTCTTTCAAAATAATCATTTCAATTACGGAGGTGAAGATAGGGTTTATTGGCAGCTGTGGTCAACTGAACAAGGGAACACCTCACTGGTGTGATCACCAGCCCTAGTGGAAGTGGAAGGTAGGGCGTTTGATCAACCCTCAGTCTCTCGCACCAACAATGTTGCAGCTCACAGTGTTTGTTCACTGTTTTGTGTGTGTGTGTGTGTGTGTGTGTGTGTACTTGTACAGAGTGCCCAAAACACACACATATAGAGCACAAATTCCAAGTTTGGGTCACTCCATATCAGGTCATAATGTCATTTTCACTTCACCCACCATAAGCTTCCAAAGTCCAGAAACTTCCAGATTTGGCAAAGTCTTTCAATAGTCTTGGTGATTATTGGGAGATTGGGGCTCTCACAAGTTTATTTTCCAAAGGTTTTGAAACCTTCACTGATCTAGTTTTTTTTAACTGTGTTGGTCTCTTAAAAACTCTTGGTAATGCTTCTAGCTGAAGTTCTTGACACTTGAAACCGGTTTGATAATTCTGTGCATTCATCGTTATGATCAACATTTCTTTCGCTCAAGTTTCTTGGTTTTGCAATGATGACGGTGTATGTGATGGTAGTATTTGTTTTGCAAGATCCAAATTTGGTTAATCATGCAAATCAATTTAAATTTTCAAGTTATTGGAAAACAGTGGTTCGTTCTAAAGTAAATCAAAGTAATACATTCTTCCGTTATGTTATTCCGGCGACAAGCCAAGCATGAAGCGCTTAAATACTTTAACTTCAGTTGTTAATTTATTGATGAGTCTTGAGTTTTGTTTTAAAAACAGTTTGATCTAATTTTAAAACTGAGGTGTGAAACACATTTTATAGGAAGCTAACAAGCAAAAAAAAAAAAGTGGGCACAAAGGTGTAGGCGATATTTCATATACACAAATAGTATTTATTATTAATTTATTGTTTGGTCAATTTCTGTTTGAAATGATTACTAAAATGATACTTTTGTGTCAAAAAACCCAACACTTGTGTTTCATGCTTATTTTTAAATTGCCATTTGTGTAAATAATACACAGCACAAGATTTGATAAAGTTTGTGATCAATTTCCTTTTCAAACAGGAAGTGCTAAACTGCTAGGAAAAGCTAATTAAAAATAAACCTCAAATAAAAACAGAAATGAAAACTATTTCCATTTAAGAATCACAAATGCTGTTCCATTTTAACATGCCAAAAATGTAAAAATAAATAGCAAATGTTATGAATTAATAAATGTATGAATTAATTAACAATGCTACTATGACTTTGTAAACAAATGCTTCTTTTCAATACATCTATCTAAAGAATGATTGCCATTTGTGTATTTAATAATACACAGGTTAGAAGCTGCTTGATTAAATACATTTTCACATCCGAAAAACTATTTGACCACTCAGGGGCACCATAGGCAACAGGTCAGAAAACAGTATGAGAGAGTTAGTCTAGTGGGGTGGGTGGTCATGGCACCCTCTGTTCTCTGGCCACTGATCTTATCAGCCTTTCTCTACAAGTTCAACACAGCACAGAGAGGGGAAGCCCAGCTCAGAACCGAGCCCTTCCTACCATTTTCCCTTCTGCAGCAACAGAACGGTGGCATTTTCAACAATCACTGATGCAACATGGTTCACTTTCTTTTTTAACTTCCTTTTGAGCAGACCACATGATGAATACAAGGAAACAGCGCAATCATAAACCTGACAGACCTATTTACTCAAACATAAAAATGCCATGCAAGTATGCGGGAAGGCATTCAGACGACACTTTTCACCAATTATTGTATGCAATTTTAAATGCACCAAATGCAAAGGGTTATTATAGTTCCCCACAACAAAAATAAAGAGGTCCTGTAACTTTTTAAATCACATTAAATGGAACATAATATGTAAATGGGTAGGTAAAATAGGTAAATGCAAGTGCTAAATTGCTTACGAACATTGGCATTTAAAATTGTTTTTTTGTGGATACAAAAACATATGAAAAACAAAATTAGTATCCAATGGCCCACTGATGCCCTGAGATCCACACAAAACTAATTGAACTATGAACAACGTTGCCTTTAATCTGCTGCATCCGCAAACAACTATAAAAAAAAATGTAATTATAGGAGCGCTTATTATATTTTCATAAAATTATATTGAGAGCCTTTACAGCACTCAGGACTTTACCTTTACCAGCTCTTTCAGCTTATTAACACTTAGAAGTGACTTATTAACACTTAGGGATCGTTTTTACTAATGTACTATTTACTCTTTAAAACAATTTATTTATTTATTTATTTTTTTTTTTTTTTTGCGGAAATGCTTGAAATCATTTTTGGTAGAACACCAGCTTCTTTTGTTTACAAATATTTTTTCATTACATTTCGACAATAATTCTACAACAAACCTAAAATTGTACAAAAAGTACAATTCCAAGTACTACGTCAACTACAAAAATTTCAAAAAGTGACCACTAACAGATTTTGTTCTATAACAAAAATCAAAAGTGTTTAGACAATATAAAAAAAAAACATACAAAAGGTCAAAACAATATGAAAATTGTATTCAACAAAACAAGCAAACCTCTCCTAAACCTTATACACTGTTCTGAGCACTATTTGTGTGATTGTGTTTTTTTGTGGCAAAACTTTGAAAAATACAAGCCACATCACATGTATTGTACTTCCAAGGGTTACACCTTCTTTTCGGCACTACATGGCACTGATTTGTGTTCTGTAAAACGAAACTGAAAGATGATCATGCATTTCCTAATTTCTTTTAATTACCTTGCAAATGATGTGTCATAACCCTCGTGATGATAGTTTAAAAAAATTAAACAATAGCTGTTGCATCATTCCTACTTAATTCAAAACAGATGCTGTGACTGGCAAACGATGGTGCGTGCAGGGATTTGGTGCGTAAGGGGTTAAACATCCTCTTTTACATCCTACTTACAATTAAATTCATGTATTTAGTAGAAGCTTTAATCCAAAGCAAATTACAGTTTGGGAGTAGACATAAGCAGTTTGTTACAAGGTCGGATTAATCATAAGACATGCACATACAAGACAGTCGAGCTGATGCAGAATAAATTCAGTGCTTCAGGTTTGTTTGTTTTGTGCTTTTTAAGTTAAGTTAGTACGTGCTCTTGACTTATGTCATCAAAAGAGCCAGCTTTCATTGGTCATCAATGAAAATTCGGGTCGGTGTGTATTGGCTTTACTGTTATTGCGTATTTTGTGTTCTTTTGCTTGCTTTTCTCACCCTAGAAACAGACTGTTGGGGAAAAACCAGGTTAAAGCATCAAAGATCAAGCTTCTAACAAGAAACAAAGAAGAATCTATAGCTAACAATGGCTTACATAGGACTAGAATTCAATGAGCACAGCAGGAGAAGGAATGTGATTAGTCACTTACCTTAAGACTGTGGGCACTGTGGCCCTGGGCAATCCCTTCACCTATAAAGGCCTCACTCTTATCCACTCTCTCACCACAGATCTGGACTCCTGAGAGGAAACAAAAAGAAAATATTTATTAAACTCCATCCATCACAAAGTCTTTCAATGAAACTCTTCGCATCTTTCAACAGAGACAGAGCAAAATTTACAGCCTTCATAAGCTGCTCACAGGAGAAAGCCTTAAAGGTTTTATTCTTTGATTCAAAGAACAGAACAAAGACAAGGAGAAAAAAGAACTGCAGTGATCGTAAAACAAACTGGGATTTGGGGTTTGTGATTGTGCAAGACTTAAACCCATTACAACTCATAGTACACAGGATACAGCTCTTTTGAATGTTACTTAAAACATGAGGCTTTAGCTTTCATTTGTTTCAATAATAAAAAAATGTATAAACAAAAGCAACAACCTCAATTTTTTCTAACATGAAACCAATAATTGACTGCAACTTCAATTCACTCTCTAATTTCACCCCAACACCTCACTTGTGGGACAAAAAAAAATCAGATCATATATGTGTTTGGACAGCCTGCCTTGTACGTTTGTACCAGCTCCACATCGAGGCAGGTCAGGGTCATGAATGTCTAAATTTATAGTTAATCGAGAGATTGATTAATAAGCACACTGTATTTTTCCAATTGTCTAATTGTAAAAAAAAAAAAAATAAAAAATTTTTTTGCTTAAATGGGGAAATTGCAGGAAAGGTATATTTCAAAATCGTAGTTCATCGTCAACCTGAAACGAAAAAGTTTCCTACAGAGATTTTGTTAAGTTTATACTCTCTGTCAAGCATTTCACGTTCCTCTGTGCATAGCCTACGTGTGGAACCGGAATGCGCTAGTGGGTTGTATTTCTATTCTTGTGCTTTTTCGCCCATATATCAGTTAACCCTTAGAAATCTCTGGACACACTGGTGTGTGTGCCAATTACAGCATCTGTTTTGAATTAAAGAGGAATGAAGCATCCAGCTATTGTTTAATTCTGATTTCAGATTAAAGATCAAAAAGGGTTATTCGTTTAATTTTTATGGTATTAAACTAACATTACAAGAATTATTTGCATACTTGCAGGGTAAAATGCACGATTATCTTTCAGTTTCATTTTAATAAAACCAAATCGATGCCATCTAGTGGTGATAAAAAGGGATAACCCTTGGAAGTACAAGACCTGTGATATGGCTTGAGTTTTTAAAAGTTCTGGCACAAAAAAGCACTGTGGCACAAAAAGTGCTTAGAAGAGTATGTTTAAAATAGGTTCGCCCTGGTTTTTTAATACAATGCTCACATTGTTTTGCTTTTTGTGGATTTATGAATTTTTACTTTTTCTCAATACTTTGTGTTTTGTCATAAAACAGAAACTTTTCCATTTCTGCCGTAAAAAAATGTTACACTAAAAATTTTTTTTTTCCCGGACTTCTAAGGTTTAAGGGATAGTGCTACGTTCTAAAACACATACTATTATAAACATACTGAGAAAAAAAAACAAAAATGGAAAAATGTTCAATATTGTTGGCACAATGACACTAGTCACACTTTGCTGGTAAGTTATTGGGAATGGTTTAATAATTAGATACTTCAACATTGGCATAGTTATAACCACTGGGTTAATGTGTCACAGTAAAGACACTGTGGTGCAAAATTTGGTCTCGGATCATAGAGATAAAACAAAAGGTGAACAAGATAATGGTGTGAAAAATGCAGAAAAGTTTATTAACATTTACAAACAAACAAAATAAACTGAAATGAAGACTACAAACACGATTATCAAAAGCCAGTATGCACTTTGACTTGGTATTAACCCAATAGTTTAGATTAGGGCTCCACAATTATGACAAATTATAATTCTCGATTATGTCCTTTGAAATTGTAATTAGAATTAATAATTATGATTATCACAATTTACATTGATTGATGTCTTAAATAGCTTTATACCATTGTTTGAAGCAACTGCATTCCAAAATGTTATAGAAAAATGAAAAAAAAAACAAGCTGAAAAAACACTTTTAATGCTTTTCTCATTGACACAAAAATCTCTATAAATATACTGCATAAGATTAGATTAAATTTGTCCAAAAGAAACCCTTCTGTTTCAATACAAAAAGTATCAAAAAATAAAAAAAAATTAATGAATAAAGCAATGCCTGCTGCTGCTGTTTGTGTCAAACACTTTAGTGGCAAAAACAGTAGAAGAATGAGAGGAAATAAGGACGCACTTGCGCGAATGTGGAAGAGTCACTGAAGAAACACAAAGGTGTTAAAAAAAAAAACAGTACAATCTAATACTAATAAACCTATAACTACTATTAAGACAATGCTTATACCATTATATACAGTATGAATAGAATATTTACTATGAAATCTCCGCTAAAATACTGCTAAACTATTACTAAAGCAATCACTCATGTCAATGCTCTTATAAATGACCACCGGTGGCACATACGCAATGTGGTTACTACCATAATACTGTAAATGTAACATCTTTCGAAAGGTCTGTTTCTTAGCTTTCAGAATTTGCTGGGATTTTTGCTGGGAGCTGTTATAGAGCTAAGGCGTTTGTTATTATTCTGTCGCCAGCGACAGCGTTGGTGTTAAACGGTTAAACTTTGTGATTCGTCTCTCACAACGTGATGTTCTAAACACGCAGAATAATGAAGGTAATTCATTTTTTGTAATCGTGCCTTTGAACGATTACGTAATCGTAGCATCCATGATCGTGATCTCGATTATAAATACAATTAATTGTGCAGCTCTAGTTTAGACTTGTCATAAAAGATAACTGAACAAAAATAGACGAAAGCAGATTTTTCCATGTTTTATTATAATAAAATACATTTTATTATGTATTGCATGTGACAAATTTAACAATATTATAATAATAGCTAACCCACTGTATATTAGGGCTGAGTAAAAAATTTATTCTCCAATTTTAATCGATCTTCAGTTTGATGCAACAATATCAATTCAGGAAATCCTGAATCGATTCTTGATGCAAGTTTCAGATAAGAGGATATGAATATTCACCTCTCATTACAATAAAATTCGTTTAAAATAAACAACTGTGAGCATCCTATTTATTATTAATGTAGATGTGTGATTCAGTGACAAACTTAAGCAGAGAATTTCAGTTACCAGCATTTAAATCAAAATATGGATCCCATTACATTTTTACATTTTTAATGAAATATTTTTAGCCAATCGATAACGAATCAAAACCATAAAAATAAGAGTTGAATTGAATTGTCGAATTGATTACAATACCCAACCCAACTGTGTATATATGAGTAGAGAATACTTTGTGAATACAACATATGGATAAAACTATAACTCCACTCTTGTTTTTTTTCTGTTTTTTTTTAACAAATAAATACATTTGGTGGTAAAAAATTCACAGCATTAATCAGCATGAGTAAATGTCCTTAAATAATCGTATTAGAGACTAAACACTAGTGGAAAAACCTCTGAATCTCTCCAGCCCGAACTGTTGTAATTCTTTGGCACATTTCTTGCAATCATTTGAGTTTCTGAGAACAACAAATGTGTGCTTTTCTCAAGCATTTCTGAAGCGATTCTTCTGTAGTCATGGACAGCGCAAGAAAAAAAAATCCTCTAATCCAATCGCGCTCAATATCTTAGATTAAGAAAGTATGATCAAAGCAGTAAAGGAAGAAAAAGAAAAAAAGGACAGCAGTCTTGAGAAAAGAGCATGAGAAATGTTCACAGAGAGAAAGTTCAGTCAAAACATTCATTTACAGTTTTCGATTGGAAAACTGGTTTTAAAAAAAGCTCTAGTTTCATGTTTCTGTCCAATATAAAAGCAGGTCTTTTGAAAATTTTTTGGAAAACATCCAGAAATGTGATCCTAATTTTGTTTAACATCAGTAAAAGAAACCGAACACTGAGAGCATTTAAATGCTAGTTAGCACTGTGTCTGGATGTTAAATGTATAAAAAAAACTATGTAAAGTTTAACCAGCATCTTTAAGCAAGGAATAAATCAGTGCATACCTGAAATTTATCTTGCTAGATATCCATTTGACAAATCATTCAATTATTTACTTTTTTGGAAGGCATATTTTAGGGGAAGATGATGCCCATGGGTCTTTCAGCAAAGACTTGAAAAGTTTCAGTTAGTGATTGAATAAGAGGAGTACGTCGTGAGCCAGTTGAGAAAGAAAACAGTTCAAGAAACAGTCAAAACTCATGGTTTTGGATTAGCAGCTCCCATTCCTAGGGCTTTATGAGAGATTATATTATGATTGTATATATGTTGTTCAATTGAATGGATGCCCAGAAAAAATTAGCCTTCATAAAAACTTCCCTCCTGTATGATTTCAGGAGTGGAAAACAAGCTTTAAACAGGTTAAACTAGATGATGTTGAATTAGTTTATATAGACTGCAACAAGTCTATATAAATACCAAAGTAACACAAACTTTAATGAATCGACAAGAACAAGCATTTGTAAAAAGTATTCAGATACTTAAAAAGAGGACACAAAATATTACACTGCTGAATTTGAAAATTTGCTCACCTACATAAGATTTGAATGAGTAGCGCAAGAGCAAAAATGTTTAATTACCATTATAAATATCATTTCTTCTTCGGGGTCACATGGCACTACATGTTTGATGTGGTACAAAACATAGGTGAGTGCCTGAGAATGCTCACTTTCTATTAAACATTGCCTTGTGGTGCTTAATGCATTAATCATCGAAAATGATTTTGTTTAGTTGTATAATCAAATATAATTAGGTATTAAAGTAAGAAACTATGGTATCCATACAAATTGTAAAGCGACACTTGGCTTCCAGAATTGCTTCTCAGTAGGGTGCTCTTCATCTAGGTCGAGTAAAAATGTAAGCAAAGACAGTCCCTGCCTGAAGATGCCGTTTACGGTACAAAAGATGCCCTCCGCGCTACACGGAGAAACAGGAACGTCTACGACGACGAAAAAAAAAAATCAACACGTACCATGGATGTCTAGAGGTCTATACTGTTGGTGGCTGATCACAGAGAGCTGTTGGACAAAGATGTGGAGAAAAAATATGATTTTATCGAGCTATTCCTTTCCTGTATCCTGTGCGAAATTGCTACGAAAATGTGGGATGAGCACAACAGATCGGGTCATGTTGGCACCCATTCTTTTTGATTGAGGCACATTGTTGCATGAAACTTCCGAACGAGAATTAGGATCAGAGTGGAGAAGCCTTAAGTATGGGGCTACAGACATTTGTTCATGAAAAATGTTAACATTTGAACTCTTAAGACTAGATCAGAATGACACAAGAGGATCTAGTCAATGACCACAATTCAGCTGGGACCATAGTCACTAAGAAAACAATTGTCAAATAAAGGACAAAAACTCCTCTGTTCCACCAAAGTCCTGCTCAAGAAAGCAGATGTAGAGATACATCTGAATGATTCACAAGAGACCTCGGTGAAAGTGTTTTGGTGAAAAAGAGACCAAAATTTAAGCTGTTGAGCATCAACTCCACACACTTATAATTGAGGAAAAATGCTGCCTTTTAACCCAAAAACGACATCTCCATCATCAAACATAATCACTATAAATGGGTTATGGATGGGTATTTCAGAATGACGACCAGAACACACCACCAAGACAACAAAAGAGCAAGGAGCCAACAAAAGAAGTGCACTAAGAGAAAAAAAACAGCTCCAAGAACTTAAACCATCAAGAAAAAAAATCTGTGGAGGGAGCTGAAAGTTCTGCAAATAGGAGTGGGACAAAATCCATCCTGAGATTTTGTATCACGTATATGTTTTGTAAAAAACACATTTCTTATACATACAAAAATCAAAAACATATGTGGGCATATAGGTCGTAATACGTTTTGCAAATGTGTTTTTTGTGGATTTTAATTTTTTGTGGGTTAAATCAGGAGGTCGTCAAAAATGCCTTCCCTTTATCGTGTACCCTTTTTATTTAATTAGAAACTATTTATTTTTATACTTACCATATTTAGCTCAATCTTTTGACTATAAGCTGTGTTTTTGGTTCACACTAAGGTACCAAATTCAACATCAGTTCCTATTTTAAAACAGCATGTTCGAATCACACCTGCCAGAACAGAGGCTTTCTTGGTTAACTATGTAGAGAAATCTAGAAAGGTTTGATCAACGTCTCAAAAAGCCAACTTTGAGAAACCAACTCAAAAGACATACACCATGTCATGAAATCTCACACAAAGTCTCTGGTTCAATACTGGCAAACTTTCTGACATAGGCTGTTATCCTAGAACGTGTTCGTGAAAATATCCCTTCTGTGATCTTCCCATCCCTTCAAAGAGCTCTGGCACAGACAAACGCCAGTAGTTCAGTTTGTCATCATCTCAAATAGATCACAGGAATATAAAACATTTGTGTGTAAATATAATGACCACAGGCCAAAGCAGTTAGTCACTTCAGTGTAAATTCTATTTTAGGTTCCAAACAACTAAGCAGGTTCAAGCAGTCATGTCTACTGTTATATGCGTCAGCACTGAAGTTGCTCAAGTCACCACTTGAGGCAGAGTTAGTGCTTGGTAGATTTTCGTTTATCTGTAAACTTTACTGCTTTCAAGTCATGCAAAGCATAATATTTGCACTCCACAAGTGTTGCAATGTTTGACATCAATGGTGAACTTTTGATAAACTCATCAATGTCTAACCACCAGTCTTCCACTTGACCTCATGAGACAAAAAAAAAAGATATTTACCCACAGTCTGAATTGTTTATCTCCATCCAAGTTCCATCTTAGTCATTTTTAGAGACGACTGAATAACTGAGTTTTAAGCTTTGTCTGTGTATTTTGTGTACAGTCCTCAAAAGGTTGAAGCGAGGATCATGGACATCTCAGACAACATCAGAAATGATTATGAGATGTGATATGCTGTGGATATATAATATTTATTATTTTTCTATGGGCTAAAAACGACTCTTGATTCTCATCTAATTAACCCCTAAACATATAATACACAATTTTCTATTTAATAACATTTAAATGTTCTTTATGTCCGAGTTTGTCATATTAAAAGAATTAAATTAAAAAAAAATGTCAATATGCAGCTATTATTATTCACGTTTGTGGTTGGAAAATGGTTTACTAAATGAAAGGCTCCAAACTAAACAGCCTGGTTGAGAGCACATACATAAAAAGAATAATGTGCTACTAAGACACTGGCTCCAAGAAAAAAAACAACAACTAAAGTTAGGTGATTATTAATAAAACAACCCAAGAAGAATTTTGAAAGAAGTGCTCTTTGAACCAAACAAAACTTAAAACCTTAAACGATTTCAATTCAGAAGAAAAACATCAGCTAAGCAGAAACATTTGTAGTAAAGTTCAGTAAAACCAAAACTATAAAAATCAATAAATGAAAATTTCATTGAATACTAACTCGTAAAAAATATCTGTTCATCGGTATTGTGTTAAATTAGTTAAATATACCGGTAATTATAAATAAAATAAAATAAACAGTGAAAAAAGTAATGAGCTTTTCTATCAAAATATATTACCATATTTATTTGGAAATAAAAACATCTAAAGACAAATAATCTGATTCATCGATTCGAACAGGCTTGTTATGAAAATAATGATGTATTACGTGTGTAGATAAAACCTGAAAAAAATGTATACTAAATATATATATAAAAAAAAATCGTACCAAATACCAAGGATTTCTACAACAAACAATAATGAGTGTCAAGAAAGGTAACGGTTGGCTTAAATGTACCGGTACCCCCCCAAAAAACATTTGTCTGATAGTAAACATGTAAATAACAGCTGGAGGAAACTGACCTCACTCGAACTCAAATACCACAAAATTACAGCTAAGCTGACAAAACTAGGGATGTAACTTACAATTTAAAGATTTAAAGAAGTGTAAATAAATGACCAACCATTTCATTTATATACATACACCGGGTGTGCATTCCTTTTGTTATTGATCGCCATTATAACCCGAAAGAGAATGGAGACAAAGTCAGTTTGTGAAATGTTCATGATGAAAATATTTCATGCAGATCGTGGGGAATTTTAAATGACTGCTGATGACAATATTGATGAACTGTTCCTTTAAGTCACGCCGCAAGAGGAACCCCTTCAAACGGAGTAACATTCAAAGTACACACACTCCACGACTGCCCACAGCAGCTACGATCACTAAACTGACATACATTGAATTAAATCAGTATTTTCGGCCGAACACAATTTACATCATCGTATTAACGCATGTATGTACGAAACTATATCTGAAAGGAGTCGGATATACACGAGGAAGAAGGAATACAGGCAGCCATGACTTAACATTGACACATCAATGAAACTGCGATAATGTTTATGTTTGCGGGAGAAACCCCACTCACCCAGAACCACCGGGACCGACGATCACCTCAGGGCCATGATGGGGACCTGCGATTGCGGACAAAAAGACACGGGGCTCGGCAACAGTAAACTGCTGACAGCAGATGAGCGTGTGGGGTAATGTGCCAGACTGCCCAGATCTGCCTCTCTAAGCATGTACCGGAAGTGATGCACACATCATCCAGAGGAAATGAGGTCACCGTGGAACTGCGTCCGTCAGGTGCCGCTTGAGCGCGCGCGAGGGAAATAATGCGGCGATGATAAAAAGTTATTAAAAGTGAAGCCCTTTAGGAAAAATTTCAGTTAAAATTGACCGGTTAACCCAACGCAAAGGTTAAAATTGGTTATTATGGAAGGTATGCCAAAATTAAAATATTTGGTCAATTTACTTGATATATATTATATTGGATATACTTTATTCTCTTAACTAAAATAGCTATCCGTGTCCTCCACAATTTTGTGTTTTGTTTCCAACAGACTCTTAAAATGATCATAAAATTATCAAAGCTATATATCAAAACCTATATATACATAGTTATCTTGTGAATTTTTATTTTTACTTTTACTTGTTATAATGCCTGCAACTTGTTAACTACATTTTGTGTTATCTTTATAATTCTTTTTTTTACTCATCAAAAAATATTTTCTTTAAGTGATAAAAATAACAATAAAACCCATAACAAGAAAAGTTCATCAGGTATTTTAAATTTGCTTAGACCCTTGTAGAAAGCCGAATATACCATCCAGGCTGATTTGGGGGCAATTGTTACCTGTAGTTGGCTTGAGGGGGACAATGATGTGAGGGAACAAATTAAAAATATAAGAATGTATACATTGAGCGATATGTTTTTAACCTTTTCGAACATTCTTGAGGAACATTGTATAAATTATTCAGCAGGGTCATTGTGCTATCAATGCCAAGTAATGCCACTTCACATAGTTTATTTTCTCCTTAACCCCAGAATGCCGATTCTTTTGGCTGTAAACACAAATTGGAATCTAAATAAAAGCCCATTTCAGAAATATAAATAAAGCAATTGTACAAAATGTAAAGCGAGTAAACATAAAATGCTACATCAAATGAATATTCTTTTGCAGTCAAACGAGCATCAACTGCTAAATATGAACACTTGCACAAAGTCGAGGTTTAGGACTATAGACAGGTGTATGATATTAAAAAATTATACCAAACAGGTGGTAATAATAATAAATGTAACACATAGCTGGATCTCCTGTCATGAACTGAAACAGAAGCTCAGAACAGAAACCATTGTGGACCAATCTATTGTCCAAAGAAGCCTAGATAGAAGCGATCATGGAAGAGTTGCAAACAGCCAAAAATCCATACATTTGTACATTGGAAAGCGACTCAAATATGCACAAAAATAAGAGTTTAATAACTGTAATAACAGTTTGAAATATGTGATTGTAGCAGAATCTCCAGTTGGGCTGGAGAGATACAATAATGAGTGTCTGCAACCAACAGTGAAGCATTGAGGAGTTTGCTACAACATATGGAGCATTGCAGCTTTTGCTGCAGCGATTGGAAGATCCGAATTCCATCAAAAACTGAGTGCAAGTGTACTCAGGAAAATTGCTGCTGTTTTGAAGGCAAAATGTGGTCACAACAAATATTGATTTGAATAGTATTTCATCAAAAAAAAAGATTGACACATCCATTTTTGAAAACACCACCCAAAAACTTTCCCACAGTACTGTATTGACAAACCCTTACGTTGAGATAAAGGTAGATTTATTGGTGTTAAGAAGACTGGGCACAGTTGAAACAATATTTTTCTGATTGAAATCAACCATAGAGATGGAATTTCTATTGTATGTATTTGGTTTGTGATATTACTTTTTATAATTCCATGTTGATGAATGATTTCTTAAAGACATAGTAAATAAGTCAAGGATAACTGGCTACAACAACAATTTTATCAGTGCAGGGACAGTGACACCCACCTTGCAAATGCACCCCATCACAACACAGACTATACGGACAATCACATGTAACAAGGACCACTATCTAACTCTCTTTGAAGGACTTTGTACCTGCTCCCCTGATCTGCTTACTGACAGTAATGCTGAATCTCAGTTACTCAGAATTGAATGTAAAAAAAAAGAAAAAAAATGAAAAAGTGGTAGAAGAAAAAAAGCTTTCTTCCTTAAACTTTGTATTACATAACAGAGCTTGCCCGGCTTCCACGTTTTTGTCACTTTGGACTTCATTTTGAATATCAAAACGATCTCAGGAGAAATTTCATCTTTAATGAAAAACAAAAACGACTTAATGTAAAGAATGATTTAAAGTTGATACAAATATACTCTTTTGGAAGTTTAATCATAAAGAAATATCAAAATGACAAAAAAGGATATTACTGTAACCTTCCAATGAAGCAACAAATGTTTTTACTCTTTTATTTAGTTCTTTTCGGTGGAAGAAACCAGCTTCCAGATCAAAATGTAAATCGTTAATTTCATCTCGATTCAAACTAAAATGGAAAAAGCAGCAATTCTTCTTTGAACTTGCTCATCCCCTCATCCAGAGTTAAGATGACGTCCGTACCAATCCAAAAGAAAAACAAGTGTCCCCAAGCAAACGGCAGATTGCGATGCTTTAATCCATGTTTCCACTGAGAAGAGCAAACAGAATTCCTTCTTTTTTAAACAAAGTGACAGTCTGCTTTCATTTCTCCAAGCTAAAGTGAAGGCAGTGGATTTAGTAGAAGGTCAGTGACATCAGCGAAGGCTCACTGTTCTCTATTCGACGTCACAGCCTTCCAGAATCGATGGCTCAGCAGTGTCTGAATGCACATCTGTGTCAAAGAGCAAAGCCCAGAGAAGCTTTGAAGCCAGCAAGGTTTGAATCAAGGCAAATGGAGAAAGACATTTGAATAAAAAAAAGGAATAAATGAGCTGACAATTGTTATATAATTCTGAAAAACAATGCAGAGAAAGTGTGTTTTCTGTTGATTATAATGTAATAGGCATCAACGGTTTTAAAGGCCGCTCAATGTTTTTGTCCTTGTCGAATTCTGACTGAAAGGTGAGGGTTGGTCAGCAGTGGACATGGGAAAAGCATGACTGGGAGGAAAGGTGGTAAATGGTGCATTTTGCAGAGGCTAAAAATACTTGTGGAAAGACGTTTCATACGATGAATATTGCATTTAGAAAGGTACAGTGCTCAAATATTAATTTTAAATGCTTTAAAAGTTGCATAATGACACTTTTAAAAAAAATAAAAAATAATCAACACATTCTTTTGTGCAATCATGTTTATGTGATGAAATGTCACTTCTATATCCCATCATGCAACAGTTCCTATGTGCTTTGGAAATGCAACCTGTTGTGTACCTTTAACCCTTATGTGTTGCTGGGGAGGTTTTCGGACACTTCAGGGTGACCTTGAATCTAAATATGACCATGATTTTTCTCTGTTTCAGTAAATTGAATGATTTTGGTTCCAAATCTTTTGGGAAACTGCTTTGAAGGTTTTAAAAAATAAATAAATAACATTCACTCTGGGAAAAACTCCCACTTTCATGATCATAGCTGTTCACGGTCATTAAACCTACAGGATTAAAATTAAACTGCTGTAATCAGATCACAATTTTCCTTTCATTTTTTTTTATAAATATCTTCAGCTCTTCACCTCAACACAACTACATTTAAAAAAAATCCAGGAATTTCAACCTTTAATTGGCAAGATCTTACATGATGTCATTGATTTTGTAAAAACAATTCATTGTGGACTAAACTTTTTTCCATACATCTTACCACAATATTAGAAATGTCAAACTTTAGAAATAACATTGGCATTGATGGGGTTTTAGTAAAGAGATTTCAACAAAAAAAAATTTGATCTGATAAGATATTGCAGCAGTTTAATTTAGTGGTGGTTTACAGCCACTAACAACATGAAAATGTAGTTATGCTTTTCGAATATTGAAATTTTAATAAAGAAGTTAACATGCACTCTCTCAGAAGCAGACAGATTCCCTTAAAAACAATTCTTTTGTACTTTAGAATAAATTAATTAATATTTTCTATATATACAGAACTTCCTTTCTTGGGAGGAGCTCCGAGTCAAATTGGGAGGAAGAAGAGAATGATCTCATTCTTTTACCAGGATTTATAAGTAAGACTGTAGCTCAGAAATAATAAGAAAGTGACTGTTTCCTTACTGTAGAGTCGGCATCAATGCTAATGTGGTAATTCTCTCCCAACGGAATACAAAATAAAAGCAGCACGGAGTAAACCGCTTAAACCGGTGTTTGTAATTCAGACAACACAATAAAGAAAATATTGTTTAAACAAAATGAAGGCACATGTCCAAACTTTCGCATTATCTAATTATAAAAATTCAGACAACAGATAAGAAATTATAGACTCAATAGGGGCCAATCAGATATACAATAGACAAATAAGTCATCAACTGCCCACTTGAGGCTGGTACCACACATGAGCAGAAGCTCTTTGACTCCCAACTACACTGCAATAAACGTTCTCTTGGAACAAGCAAACAAATCTAGTTCAATTCTTCCTAGATCAAGCAAAAAATCTGCCAATGGGGTAAGCAAATTTGACTTGGCAAGTTTACAATGAGCAAAAATTTCAACAAATGAACGTAAAGACGTAAAACTGCATTGAAACTTTTTATTGCAAAACATGTGAATATTTAAAACTTTTTGCAACCATAAAGTGATCTTGAAACTACGCAAATTGTCTTAAAACTAGGATTTGTTTAACATTAAAACAAATATGTCCTTAAATTAAGTCAGTAACAGTACAGCTGGGTCTTTAAATTAGAAATATTTACTAATATTTCAGGGGAAAGATAAAGAATATCTGTGCTTAATTTTTGAACCCAAATTAGAGTATACATTCTCAAAACAAGAAATTCTGGCTTTTTAAATCTGTTTCTTTGGTCTAGGCATCATTGGCTTTATCATAAATCACAGTTATAAACATACATTCATTCATTTTCATTCCCGCTTATTCCCTTTTGGGGTTGCGGGGGTCTGCCGGTGCCTATCTCCGGCACACATTGGGTGAGAGGCGGGGGTACACCCTGGACAGTTTGCCAGTCCATCACAGGGCAACATTCACACACACATGCACACCTAAGGGGAATTTAGATTATTCAATTAACCTAATCGCATGTTTTTGGGGATTGTGGGGGAAACCAGAGTACCCAGAGGAAACCCACGCAAGCACAAGGAGAACATGCAAACTCCTTCCAGGAAGATCCCCTGGAAACCGACAACCTTCTACCTGGAAGGCCACAGTGCTACCCACTGCCCTACTGTGCCGCTATCAGTTATAAACAGACACGAGGCAATTAACACTGCTGGTTATTTGAGTGCACTATCCACCATACCTCGCTAGTCTCGACTGATATACTGTATTTTATTATTTTTTTTATAATAGAAACAATAGAACTGTTGTTTAAGGAAAAAATAGTCCTAAAATTAGAAAAACTTGCTTAAAATGTGACAGATATCTTTATTAAACATATAGTTAGGAACAAATTTAATAAAAAAAACTGATTTAAAACAAGAACGTTTGTCCTTGATCATGCACCAGAAATAACTCCCTTGTTTTAAGATTCTTTTCCACAATCACTTTATTCTTGTTTCAAGAAATCTCACCAAGTTCGTTTTGCTCACCTCATTCTGCAAATAAATGATTAAAATAAGCATTTTTTTTTCTATTCAAGAAATTTTAGGTTATATTTTCTCAAAATACGCTAAATAATCTGTACCCTACAAGTCTAAGCTTCTAATTCTTCTTAACACAAGAAAAAAAATCTATATTCCAGCATTGCTTAGATTTCCATTTACAGTGTAATGTGCACACAAATGAAGAACAGATATAAAGCGTCTGACAGGTTTTAAATTCATATAGTTAATTTAGGAAGTTTCCTTTATCACTTATAAAGTTATTACTCCACAACTAGCTTAATTTCAGTCACCCAAGCAACTTTGCTATTTGCACATTTTTCTTTTTTGCCCAATTTTGATTCTAGTGAAAAGACCAAGAACTTCCAAACCAACAGTGATAAAAAAAAACTCTGGATGATTTCAGATGTCCTGGAAACTACAAACAAAAGAAGAAAAATCACGTGCACTTGAACCATCACACGTCTCAGTGCAGCTCAAAGGGAGTCTCTTCTGAAACCTTCGTAGTTAAACCCACACATCAGTCACAAAGAGCATGGGAGACAGTCTGGAAATTCACTAAAAACACTCACAGTGTCGTCCAGGTCTAATCTCAGCCCAGTCCGGCTCAAATAATTCGTCTGAAACTATCAAAATAAAGGAAGTGACCTCCTGACCTGGCCAGCCTGTGAAAGGGTGATCTTGTTTTTATTAGTGGAGTTAATGTGACACCTCCCTTCATTTGTCAGTGTTATGTCTCGTCTATGCAAACGACAGCTCCGATAAGGTTTTCAGAGCCAGGCATTAATCAGCACAGAGGCTCTGGAGAGGAAATCAGACTACAATGGAAAGAGCCGTCGGTGAGAGTGACAGGGAAAGTGCCGAGAGCCTAAATACAAGGGTAGATCAGCTTTCTAAAACTGGTAACAATGGTCATACCATCTCCTGTTTTGAAAAAATGTTCCTAATCATAAGCGTATTGATGAAGGATTAATGAAACTCCTTAAAAGATGAGGTGGGGGAGATTACATGTGCAAAATAATCAAAAAACTATCTAGCGCGTAATTACTCAACACTCATTTAAAGCTGGTTCACTGACTGCAGTGGGATTTTTTTGTATAGTGGTAAGTCTTAAAACATTTGTGTGCAAATCACTTCATACATAGCTGGTAAATACCAGTTTTCACCCCCAAAAAATAATTACCAATAGCCACCATTTTTACAGCTGAAGAACTGAAATAACGGAAAGGCCTATGAATTGTGCCATTTAGGAATGCACAAATCAGTCAAACTATGATGAGGCTTGGGGATAAAAAGCAAGTAAATAAACAAACAAAAAAAAATCAAAGGAAAATATCTAGTGAGCTTTCAGGAGGAAGTACTCCAACAAAGCTGTGTTCTGTAACTTCTACATTACATTTTCAAAAGACCTGCCTCAAGTGCCGGCCTTTTGGCAGACAACAGATAGTGGTTATCTCTTACAATAAATAAAAAAAAAATAAACGTAGTGCAGCAGCTCTGTTTGTTAGAGAAATCGATATCTAAAATGTTAAAAATCTAACGATTTTCAATGTGGTACATTGGTGATTTTGCTGATCAATTAAATAAAAACCATTCTATACAGGCATACTTTTGTAAATATCTGTTTAATTGAATTAAAGAATATCTAATTCATGTTTTTGAACCTTTTTTGAGCCTAGGCACATTGTTTAAATCTAAAGGCTCAAAAATTATTAAAAACTACTACTTCCTCCTAAGATACTGCAGAGCTCCTTCTAATGCATTATTTGTAGAAAATTTAATGTATGTGTAGTAAATGCACTACATTTATCCTGCACTTGGAAACACTCTAGAATCAAGTATTTTACTATCTCAGATTCAGTCAGAGAGTGAGTTCCTGAATTATGATTTTAAAAGTAATTTTAGACAAGGCAAATGTAACATGACCCCTCTACAATGCTTTCAGTCATATCACCAAAGATCGTTTTGCACTATAGGGATGCAACGACTATAGATTTCATTGGAAAGATTATTGTCTGAGGAATATTCATGCTTTAATATCCTGAGTTGACAACTATTATGCTTTTATTAATTTCACAACATTATGCAATCACAAAAATAGTTTGAAATAGATTACTATTATTTTGAACCTGGAGCAGAGAGTTGGGAATAACTGACTCATGAATAATAATATACAGAATAAACAAATAACAGTTTATTGTGCATTAATATTATGCTGTTGATAATATTAACTCTGTTTTACCCACAGGGGAAACTATTACTGATTAAATAAACTAAAATATTATTCGAATCTTATATAACTAACATCCGTTTTAGTTTGTGAGGTGAAGAGTCATATGTTCTTAAATCTCCTCCTGGAGAGACGCACAGACGTAGGTTCAGCTGGTTCACCGCTCAGTCAAATTATTAACTCGAGCAAATTATTGATTTGAGATCATCTTATACTTTTAAATCTGTCCTCTGCTCTGATGCGTTCTTTCACAGCACATCGTTTAAACTGGGTCACCGCTTTGTTTTCGTTCCAACAGTTCCATCTGTTTTAAAACAAAGTAATAGTGAAAAATAGTGGTTAGTTTCTGCTCCCTGTATTCTATGTATCTGTCATGGGATTCACATCATTGGCTCTGAGAATGAGGAAAACCTGCAGGCCACTTAACATTGAACATTGTTGTGAGCCACAAGTTTTAAAAACCTGATTTAGACAATTGGGTGAAATTTGCCTCGTCACACCATATAATGCATCACTGAAAAAAGTGTGCTGCAGCACATCTAAATGATTTCCTATCTACAGCCTAGATCTGCTCTATGAGCAAAAAGTTAAATTAGATACAAATTTAATTAAAAATTCTCCACCAACAGGTAGTTGTATTAAAGTACCAAAAATATCCCCCCCGTTTCAGAAAATACTTTGGATAACTAGACATGTTTTGAATGTTATGAAAATAATATTTATTATTCATTTGACCAACGATGCAAACACTGCCTTTTTGCTTTGTGCCATACTTTGCCTTTTTGCACATAATCAGAAGAAATACAAACTTCTTTTGTAATAAGAGCTTAACAGCCAAATGTAGACTTTTCTTGATTTCTTCCATGTCATTTTCCTTCATCATTAGAATCAAATGTTTACAAAGAAACTAGTCTAGCTTAAAAGGTCAGTAAATGGTGTATAACACTTCCGATTTAAGCCCCCTGTTTAAATTCTTATGGATTTTGAGAAGATGACGAAAAAAAGCAAGGTGTTAAAGTTCCATAATCTTTAAAGTTCACTATGTAAACAAAAACAAATTTAAGTCCGGTTTATGCTGCTTTATTTTCAGATACTCTTAAATTAAGGCAAATTACTTCATTGAGTAGCATCTGAACATTTGGTGGCCATTTTTCCCCCCAATTGAGCTCGATTGCAGAAGCAGCAGGGAGATCCAGGCTGGCTGCTAGAATCCATGGGCCAATTATGAAGAGGCAATCCAGGAAGTTCCTCTTCTGGCATCCACTGCGATTTGGGTTCTTCAAAGTCCCACTGTATAACCCAAATAAGACATATAAAGACTTTAAAATGCTTCCGGAAAATCAAGGAGAAAAATCTAAAAGCAAAGTAAAACTCTTAATACAAAACTCTTAAAACTCTTAATATTTTTGTAATTAAATGCTACTATTAAAAGTGTTACGTTAATTAAAGTCATGGGTACAGTAATACTGCATCCAATCCATTTGTTAAAAAAAAATACACCAGAAAAACAAACAAGTGTTTGAACAACATGGTAGTAAGCAAATAAGGGTTTAGAATTCTGAGTCAGTCTACTCTCTTCAGGCATGAATTGTATGCTGGGCACTGTTTACAGACACAAAGAGAGCAAGGGTTCATAAAAGCCCCCGGCCCGTCCTGTGTTCTACATGCATAGAGGAGGCAGGCGGGCGACAGATCCACTCTTTAAATAGCCGAGCAGAGAGCCAAATCTCCTGTAGACTGAACAAGCATTTTGTACCACTTCCGAAGCAGAAAGGTCCTGCCCTGTTCCTTTAGCATAGATCTTTAACAACAGAACAATCCGGTTTCTGGAAAACCAAGCGCAGCTTTCAAGCTCAGCCATGGAATAGAATAAAAGGAATTTGCATAATACATTATTTCCTTTCTTTCTGTTGATCTCTTTCAAATTGGTTTCATCATTTTATGAAGGTTCCATATGCAACAACTGGGTCTTTGTGGTACCAATTAAAAGAGAGGCAGATGTTTAGAGGATCAGGAAATTGAGTTTTTTTAAATACAGGGCAGAAATTGCGGAGAGGTGTGTGAAATTGTGATTTTTATGACAGGAGACTGCTCCTGACATGCAGAAAGATGTCATGGTCTGAACTCTGGCTGTGCTTTATCACACAGAGGGCCTGTGGAGGTTCACATGCTCAGAGCTTTCCTGTTTAGTGAATAAAACAACGTTCAATTGTTTTCGTCTGAGGCGATTGCCTTTGTTTTAGATTAAATGACATCCTCAATTTCTAGGCGTTCTCGAAAGCCACCTACAGAGCCAAGAAATGACTCGATGACGAGGCAACTTTTCCAGCTCAACTGATATATTGGATTATACAGAAGTGGTTTACTTCTTTACTTCGTTTGTTTATGAAACGATGCTACCATCTATCCGCAGGAAACATTAGTGCAACTCTCCAATATAAGAATTAAGTTTAAAGTGTTTGCAATTTATATATTAAAACAAAAAAAAAAAATAGTTACAGCATCCTAAAAAGCATACAATACTTAAGTTAAAGTATTGGCCACTTTATTAGGTACACTTTGCAAGTTCCGGGTTGAACCCACCTTTCAAAACTGCCTTAATTCTTCATCGTAGAGATTCAACAAGGTACTGGAAACATTCCCCAGAGAGTTTGACATAATAATATCACGTAGTTGCTGTTTGACGTGTTCTGTGTGCAGAAATGCTTTTCTCCAGACCTTGATGCATCATAATGAGTGGGTTTTTTTGAGTTACTGTTGCCTTTTTAATCAGCTCAAAACCAGTCTGGCCATCACCTCATTTGCATCCACAGAACTGCCACTCACTGGATATTTTTGCTTTTTCTGAATATTCTCTGTAAACCGTAGAGATGGCTGGGCAGTGGGCAAGCCAACCAACAATACCACGTTCAGTCACTTAAATTATCTCTCTTCCCCATTCTAACGCTGAACTGCAGCAGAGCTTCTTGACCATGTCGATATGCATTGAGTTGCTGCCATGTGATTGGCCGATTAGAAATTTGTGTTAAACAGATGTACCTAATAAAATGGCCCATGCTGTAGAGCTATTAAATGATGATTAATTCAAGCTATCATGATTATACAAATCTGGACACTTCCAAAGTACACCAATATCAACATTTTAAAATGATTATAACAAGTGAAGGCCAATTTAAAGATGTATTAAACAGACTTTAAGGAAAAATTTATTGTAATTTAAAAACTAAGAATTAATAGAGCCAATAATATTGCTGGATGTTTCATCATTATATATTGAATAACAAACATATTGCTGAATTCTGCCTGAAAAATTTGATTTGCACTCAAATTAAGATCACTTGATCAAATATTTTAGGATGCAAGGTCTGATGGTGAAAAATATAGTCGATGTAATAGTTCTGCACTTGATTCTCACTACCCACGTTCATATTATACAGTAATATACTTTTATAAATGATCCTTGATTAAGTCAAGAATCAAAAAGTAGTACATAATACGTTTAATGCTGATTCTGACATTTCATAGAGATACCTTCAGGTAGAAGGTGCTTGTACTTTTACTGCAAAAAGTGAGCATGGAGTACGATAATTGCCAATAGTGGCTCTCCTGGGGCTCAGCAGTGCAACTTAATTGTATTTTCCAAAATGAAAACAGCTCAAAGTCATCTTTTGTGATGGTAATATCCAAGTGACAGAGCATTTGTTAAATAATTAAATAATGAGTTCATGGCTAAACCAAGAGGATGTTTCCTAAATTGCTAAAAAGTGTTAGTTCCATGACCAGAAATCCACCTCTAATTTTGTTTTATTGGTTTCTATAGTCCTTGCTAAAAATCTGTTCCCTTTCTGTCCAAAGCATGACTTTGCTTCTATTGAAAAACAGGGGTTTCTGGTGGTCTGAGGGGATGCTGGATTGAACATTACGCTAATTCAACGTTCTAGTCAATGTTTTCTTTTAAAGTTTTATGCAAAGAACATTAAGATATGCATGAGACTAAATAATGGCAAGCAAGGGAACCATAACAATGTTTTTGCTTCAGGAAATAGATTAAAATCGATGAATATTACAAAGCATTCCATTAGAGTATTGTCATCTTAAAAGAAAATTACCAAATAAAAAACCATCATGAAAGAAACAAAAGGAATCTGATAAAAGTAAGAATCAGAATCAGAATATAAAGAATCTATGACCTAATGTAAAATACTGTGTAAAGAAAAGTGCTTGGAATTACCTTGTGGATAGACTGTTCGCAGCAAGTACACATTTCAGGATTCCGTTTTTAACTAGTTGTTTGGGGAATCAACATGCCACATGAAGCATTACATGATTCACTTTTAAAGGTTAGAGATCAATCATTTAATTTAGGTTAAACCTAAGCACAATATTCTTGTTTCTCTGAGTGTTTTGTTCTCAATCTGAAATGCTTCCATCATCATGTTCAAACCTCTAGTTCAGAGCCGAGTGACGAATCGCTGGAGGTTCCTGAGGAACAGGGTTCATCAACTCGCACAACCTTAACAGTCCTCTTCAGAGGAAGGCCCTCAGAAAGCCCCTCCCTTAAAACGGTCACCTCCTTCAAACATACCTACACATGGAAAAAATAAATAACAATTAAGTTTTAAGGTTTCTGTAATTATCGCTATTAATCTGTGAAAGATGCGTGGACTTTTGGTAAGTTCATTCATTTTGATGCAGTGCTGAAACCACTTTCAGAATTTTATTATTATTATTTTTTTTTTTACAAAATGGCTTTAACCCTCTTAATGTGTTCTCCTCCCCACCCCTTACTTTAGTGTTCCCGGTCAAAATTGAACGGACTGTTCTATCTGCTCTTGAATTAGCACAGAAACAATTTTTTCACCACCACATGTTTACATAACATAAAACAACTGCAGTGAAACTACGAAAAAAACATAACAATAAAGGTTAACAAGGCATGGAACACCCAAGTCAGAGTGGGGCTTGCAAACATCGGCATCACATTTGCAGCATTTGCGCGCCTTGTTTTGTTTTCTCTGCGGGTGCAGTGCTCACAGAGCATCTTTTTCAGGGGTACTGGCAAGGGCTGGTGTGCATCCCACAGACTTTTGTGTCCAGCTTTGTCCAGTATACTTCCCTAAATGGACTGATAAAAAGAGTTGGAAGCTGGACTTGTCATCCACAACAGATGATGTTGGCATTCTCTTTATTGGTCTACTCTCACTCTACTTCATCCATACTGAGCAGATGTCCACTCTTGGACTGGAATGTCTCTTCGGGGGCCTGTTCTTCAGTAGTGTCTCCATCCTGTTGACTGGTCACTCTCGAAGTCTAGACTAAAATCTGTGAACTTCACAGTTTGTGAGTCATTTTATTCTCTAAGAAGCACAATTATCAACATGTTTGGCTTTGTTATGTGAAGTGCAAAAACTAATTTAATAATAAAAAAATAAAACGGGGGTAACCTTTCGCATTGGCTGAATGTTGACATCCATGTAAAGCCCCATGTCTGTTCCTTTGGGAGAGATCCCTCTAGAGGAGTGAAGACAGTGCTTCTTCCTGCAGGAATGATTGTTGTTGTATAGCTGAGATTTGATTGAAGTGTTACCTAATAAAGATTCAGTATCGGAGTCTAAGTTGCGGACTGAAGGGCGTCTATGCCTGGATCTGTAACAGACAAGGCTCACTATCTGAGAGATTCAGTTAAAGAGGAAAAGAAGAATATTATACATTAGGGTCAGCATTAATGTCTCAAGCTATATTAAATGCCTTTGGAGCAGGCTTGGATCCAGTCAATTTTGAAGGATACAGAGAGATCGAGAATGGAAGAAGAGATAGCGGAGAGGATCCATGGCATTGCTTTGACTACAGAGCTCAGCTGTGTGTTGTAGAGAAGAATAGCAGCACCATACAGAGCTCCAGCTCCAGCAGACAGAAGCCTAGATGAAACCTCAACTGTGGATCTCTGCTCACCTCCATTCTAAAGATGACAAAAAACAACTGAGAGCTGTTACCTCAAGTGTGTGAGCACTCTTGCTTAATGGTCACAAAAAAACAAAACTATTTAAAATAAAATTTAATCTACTTTTATTCTACAACAAAAAAGATAACTTTCATAAGGTTACAGCCAAGCACTCTTAAAAAAAGTTTACAAGATTACATTTGTTCATATAATTTGTTCCGTATGCACTGAAGCAAAGTTAAAAACTTACATTTTGCAAAGCCATTAAACTGATACAACTTTCCAAGTGTAAAGCAAATATATAATGATCTTTAGATGTACAGGACCATTATGAGTAGTTGACTGCTTTACAATATGAGCTAATACATTCTTAAAATAAAAATAAAGTTTTTGTGGCAATGCTTGAAACAATTTTTTAATACAACCCCATCTTCTTTTTACAAATATTTTTTTTCCATTACATGAAACAACAGTTCCACAACAATCCTGAAATTGTCCAAAACATACAATTTTGAGTCGCACATTGTCGATTTTATACTGGAAAAAAGGTCACATTGAACAGTTTGTAGAGATAAACAAGTGTTGAGAAAGTAAAAATTCATACATCCCACAAAAAAGCAAAGACTATATAAAATAAAACAAGTGAACCATTCTTAAACTTTATACACTGTTCCAAGCACTTTTGTTCCATTGTGCCAGAACTTTAAAAAATGCAAGCCACATCACAGGTATCGTACTTCTAATGTATTTTTTTTTCTAATTCTCAACACTAGATGGTACCAAATTTGGGTCTGTAAAATGAGTGTGTGTGTGTATATATATATATATATATAATTTTTTATGAATTACCTTTTCTTTAAGCCTTTAGAATTGTAAAATCTATAACTGTAATTACAGATAATAGAGAATGAGCAAATGTATACAAAACTATAATGACACGATGATATGTATAATATTTGGCATTAAAGAGTTTTGAAACTCACCGCTTTTAAAATGAGGGGCAATCTGGATGTCCAGCTGATGGCGAACGACAGGAGACCCAGAACATAACCAAGGTTCTCAGTGTAGTCCTGCTCCCCCACAAAAAAATAAGTGGTTTCCACATACTCTTGAGGTTGAATATGGCCAAAATGCATACATGCCTGCAGTTAGTTTCCCAACAGTATCCCCCCCACGCTCTTAACATTACTTACACTGAGGAACACGCCAAATAGTTTCCTCATGTTTGATGGCTTTGGGTCTGTGTTTGAAGGGGCAGGCAAACCCATGTAAACCCATGTGACCATCAAAAACATCAGGGGCACTGCAAGAAGGTTCTGCCTCTTTCTTCTGGACAACATTCTTAGTTTCTTTCCTTTGGAAAATGACACACTTACTATAAAAAGGTTTGACAACACAATCAATATTAAAAAATATTTCTGCACATCTCTTACCAGTTTTTGACTTAAGCCATAAATAAATGGCAAAAGACGCTGACAGGAAATTCACACCATCCAAAATTGCCATAAAAGATGCCATAGAAATCTGTGATTAATAAACAGAGGATTCATCTTTTGACACAAGGTCGCAATTGTTTACTTTTGTTTAATGTATATAAAAAAAAGTCACCATTAGCTTATGGCTAAATGAAGACATAAACTCTTAATGATATGGTCAGTAAACATTTATATGTTTGTCATAAAATATGAAAACAGAAAAGTGTGAAATATATCAAAAACTGTTTTGTATTTTAGATTTTGATTGCTGCACCCATGGAATTCTCTTGATGAGCTTCATGCATGTTACCATCTGTACGAAAAGATGCTGTTCACTTGTTAACCTCACTTTAGGGTCCATCTCATCCCAAAAAATCTGGATGGGATGTAAACCAGGTGGCTGTGGAGGTCAGGGTATCAGTCCCTGCAATCGATCACTCTCTTTCTGTGTCAATTAGCCTTTACACAACCTTAAGGTTTGTTTGGGAGAATTGTATTGTTGAAAAATAAATGATGACCTCAATCTCTCATTCCATAGTTCCCTTACTCATGAATAAGACGCAAGGTATAGACCCAACAAACTTGTAGGGAACATGCCATTTTATTCTGGTTAAGAACCATGGCCTCCGATTTTCAGGTGCTGATTCTCAACCCAGCCATTTTCTATTGGGCCACAAAACACTGCCGTGCACAGTGGTCTGGAGAAGCCAACTACATCAAACGCAGTGACGAAATCCTGTGGTGCCCAAACAGGACTCCCTCAGTGTTCTTGCTACTATAGGCACTGCCTCCTGTCAGAGTAAAGAGTTGCCCCCATACAGGTTTGGCAGGGCACTGCTTCCCCCTCTCGAAGCGACAGGTGGTTTGCCATAATATTTTAGAGGCCAACCAATAGTTATTCTTCACTGCCTCACCAAAGGTTATTTGTTATGCCAGTACCGATCAGCTGCATCAGGGATCTCCTGAGCCAGCCAAACTCAGCTTCTTTAGATTTATGACATCTGTTACATCCAGTGTCCAACATCAGGTTTCGGGGGTTGCCAGCACGACAGAATTCCGAGACCCAACCACAGCTCAAAGTGGCCACTTTCAACAATACAGGTAAAGAACCTGGTCCATTCGGACTCAATGTCTACAGCTTCCCTTGTAATCTGGTTAAAGTTTGGCTGGAGGATGGAGTTGAAGACCTTTATGACAGAGGGATGCTCTGTTAGATGCTCTCTGAATGTGTGTCCTCCTCTCTCATCAGATACAGCTCAACACCAGTGGTGATCAGTTGACCTCACTTCACCCGAGTGTCCACATAATGTGGCAATAGGTCAGATGAAACAACTACAAAGTAGACAATTGAACTCCTGCCTAGGGTGTGCAAGCAGTGACTAGCTGAGACTGTAGCAGCAAATTTTACAGTTTCTTAAACCAGAACTTACCTTCATAATCAAAAATGTAGTTTGTTTGGTTTATATATTAACACTGAATTAGATGAAAACTCCAGGAATGTTGTTTCTATTTATGCAGATACTTGATTAACAGGGTTATCAGCAGCTGACCCGGTGGTATAGCAGACAGTGGGTTGGGCACATATGCACGGTTGCGCAGGTTTGAATCCCAAACCTAATGTCTTTCCCAACCCTGCCCAATTCCTCTTCTACATCCTTTCCTGTCTCTATCCTTTCCAAAAATATCAATAAAGGCAATTGCAACAAAAAGAAATCTTTAAAAAACAGGGCTGTCAGCTGAGTACCAATCTGACACACAACTGATGTTCCAAACCCCTTTATGAAGTAAAATAAAATCAACACAAATCAACCCCAATCTAAAAACCTGTTCAACACAGCATTTGTTGACTTGCAACACAGCGCAGATAACTTGCATTAATCTAAAGAACATTTTTTCCCACACACTTACTGTTTACCTCTAAAAGCTTTTTAAAGTTCCAATGACTTCAGTGTAGAATATTCATGAAAAAAAATTCTGGTAGAGTAAAAAAAATGTTTAAGAGTCAAAACGTATGTAGTGTTTGGAAAAATAAAGTTTCCCTCTTGATAGTGGCACTCTGTAAATCCTCAAAATTGGAGTTTCTGCTGACCTGAAAATCATACTGGTTTGAGAGGAACGCGCCCACCGCGCCGCACAGGTTTCCAACGAAACAATACAAGCCGCATATCGCCTCATCGCTCCGGTTCTTCCCTCGTGTTTTACACCTCTGATAAAGACCACTAAACGGGACAAGCACAAGAGGTCTTTAACTTACTGACAGTTACCAATGTTATAAGCACTTAACTGTAATCAAACAGCTCTCACAGCGAACAGGAAGCCAATAACGCCAAAGCGGACAACAGGTAAAGAGAAGCCGAAACGCAAAAGTTTTCTTCATATGTCGTATAACATTCTTGAACTAATGTTGGGCTCCAGTGCAAGACAGTATCTACGAGTGTTCTGTTAGCCATATGTTTAAATTATCACACAAAACTCAGTATTTGTTTGAAATTTGCTGTTTTAGCCAATTAATAACTACCAGCTGTACGAATGAATTGACCGTATCAATCGCCAGCATCTTCCAAGTTACGCCCATATTATAGCTCATACATATTCATTTTACAATGAAGCGTTCTCTCACCCGATTGGCTGTTAGGCCACGGTTAACGGACGTCGTTGCGAATATTTTCAGGCACTTTTCTTGTTAAATGTATTGAGTGCGACATCCCTCAATTACTCAAATTTATTATGTAATCCAGAGGCGCAAGCTAAAGTGCTCTTTCCCAATGTAGAAACAATCAAATGTGCCGTTTATGCGGAAAACCCCACCGTCTTCACATACAATTTATTCCATATATGAGAATATCTTTTACCAAATAATTTCCCAACATTTGATTGTAAGCATCAGATATTTACATTATGATTTCAATAACTCTACAACTTTGAGAAAATTAAATGCCACAATACTAAAGATTGATTCATTATGAAGAAGCACGTTAGTTAGTATTCAGGCACATATAATCAAGCGAAAAAATACAAAAATATGAGAACATAAACCAATGTTTATTGATAGTTTCACATTCAGAGATAGATGTTTATTATAATTATGAGCAATAATATTTCATAAAAAGAGGAATGTCCGGTAGCACTCAATCCTGTCCAGATGGGAAATTTATGAACATTCAAGAATCCAGATGTTTGTTCAATCGTCTCACTTTCTCCTTCTTGTTCCGATTACCATGTTTTTTCCATGGCTTGCCTGGTAGTTGTGCCATATTTACTTTTCCACACTCAACAGGACCACTTCCAGGCTTATAACCCATTACCATCTGCACTCCTTTGGTTAATGCTCGCACATTTTCCTGCAACAAAAAGAGAAAGTACAAGCATTATAACAACAATTTAAAATTTTTAAAAAACAATTTAAAGCTTCACAACACCCAGAAAACACAGCAGGATGCAATCAACCCTTAGTTCTATAGTATCTGTCTGCAGACTGTAAGACAGAAGCGCAACTGGTAGGGGCGTAAATTGTAGTTCGTATAATAGACGCGTTGCATGAGGCTGTTTGTAAGGGGAGTAACGTGTAGTTGGCATGTGTGTTTCTCGTGTGGTTGTTTTAGGGTTAGGGTCAGGGTCACATGAGCCGCCGTCTCCTTTGAAAATCATGTGTGTTTTTCACATGTGGTTGTTTTAGGGTTAGGGTTATATGAGCTGCTATTTTCAAATCAATACAATGCTTTCATGCATATTTAAGACACGCATCAAACCACTGATTGCAGAGTTTCTTATTCATATGTATTATTATACTTATATACAGGCCGTATGACATTTTTCTGTCTTTTGTACAACATTTGGTGACATTGCAATCCAAACAGAAAAAAACCCCTTAAACCTGCTTTCAATCAAACTCTCTTGGCATAAATCATCCTTTAAGCCATCTCACCCGATGAAAAAATTGTTTATCCACCGGGTTCTCAATGCGCTTGCTTTTAGATGGTGTGTCAGCACTGCTAGCCCCTTGCTCAGCTCCAGTTATCGGTCTGGCAAACTTAACGTGTTGAGGCTGGAAGTCTTGAGAGTTAATGTCGGGAGGAGGGTGGCAGTACAGGAGCTTTCCCTGCAAAATAATACAAAAAAAAAAATGTTCATAGAATTTGGCCACAGCAAAAATTATTTTTCAGTAGAATCAACTGATTATTAGGGGCTGTTTGAAAGCATTGATGATTTGAAAACATAAAAATACCAAGAACATTTCAAGCTGTTCTAAAAATCTAATTTAATTAATTAAAAAAAGGTGTGATGGCACACTTACACTGACGTAGTCTTTCAAAACATATCGGGCTGATCTTGACTGGTCGGGCTGACCGTGAGCCGTCATGAATCCTCGCATATCTATAAAATTATTAACAGAAGATGCTCATCAATGCTTAAGCATAGAGTAAACATTCCTTAACTGCGTAAATTCAACATACATCCATATGCCATCAGCAGCTCCTCGTGGGTAGGTGGGCGATCTGGGTCTTCATCTTCCCTCGGTTTAATGATGTTAATTCCATACGTTCCTTCCAAGACATTTCGAGGGATTGTCTGACATACGTACTCAGGTTAAGGGCACCCAACAAATATTCTGCCATGAGTTCAGTAAGTTTCCTCATGGAAATAAATGCAAGTGTATAAACATCATGTTTTATATGGAGTTGAAGACAAAAAAAAAGTTTTGGACAATTTCAAACTGCATGTGAGATGCAATGGAAAATAATCTTAAAAGGTTATCAAAGAGATGGCTGGCACATGATCTCTCATCTGATCGATGGGCAAGATGCCGCTGCAGATCATCTCAGCTTTGGTGGACACAAAAGAAGGCATGACCAGTCCAGGACAATCACAAAGGCAAAGACCTGGTTCGACAAACAAGGTCTGAAACATTGCAGACACATCAGCTATAGATTAAACACATCAGAATGAACGTTGCTTTCCAAACCTAAATGTTTAAAAATTTTCTGTGAACTTTTACTACTGACCTGAAAGTGCTTAGTGTGTCCAGGTGTCGCTGAAACAGAGACTTTTTTATTCCTTAGGATGGTGTTAATAGTGGAGCTTTTTCCAACATTTGGATATCCAACCTTAAAGAGAGATTGGAGTAAAAAAAAAAAGATTCCAGATCTTTTAAGAATCCCATTGAAGTTTAACATAAATTTTAAATTATAAAAAAAAAAATTATTTTGACTGGGAAGTTATATCTAAAAAAAAAAAAAAAAAATCATGAGTCATTTGGAGCATCAGCGCTCATAGACCCGGTTCTAGCAAATTACAGAATAGGTTAAAGAGGAAGAGTTTATAGTTCTTTTTGTAAAGACCTTTAACAGTCAATGAAAAGCTGCCATCTACAGGAGGTTTAAGAGTTATTTGAAATTTACAAATACAATACAAACCTTTACTACCAAGAAATTTATAATTATTTTTCAAATAGAATCCCCCAAAACAATTCTATACATTCCTGCTGATAACTCACCAGTCCAACTGTGATTTGTCCATCTTTGCATTTTGGCCCAGAGTGCACTGCCTTAAATAATTCCAGCAGCTCATTTTTACGCAACAATCTGCTGGAATTGTAGAAGGATGAAGTAGCCATGGATTCAGAGTTCTCCTCTGTACCGTTTTCATCTTCTGATTCTTCTGAGCATGTGTGCCACTCACTCTCATCAATACAAACTCTATCATCGTCGTCATCATCATCATCATCATCATCATCATCATCATCATCATCATCATCATCCAGCACATTCACATTCGTTTCTTCTTTTGGTAAAGAACTGTTTTTCTCCTGATGATCCGACACATTTTGAGAAGGTGCTTCCTCTTCTCCATCACTCTGATACTCTTGGCCCATTGGTTCTGCTCCCTGCTACCATAAAACAAGAAAGAGAAAGAAACACAAGCGTTCTAGGATATAGTGTTCACAAATACACTTTTGAAAATGTTAATCTGATTAAAATGAAATCACATCACAAACAAATAACAATATAAATGAAAATGGATATTTTAACCTTTAAGTTAAGACTTTCCTGAACCCCCAGCACTGCTACACAGCTATTTAATTTCGTTCAGTGAAGCTATTTGTTCTTCTTCAAGAAAAACACTAACTTATAAATAGGATCACAATATCTATAAAACATTTTAAAGAAAGATGCAACATTGAAAAGTTACTGAAAAAGTTAAAACAGTTCATATAAAATAAAACTACATTTTAAAAGTTTAATTAAAAAAAATTTAAATTCCAGAGTCTAGTTTCATATGCATAAAAGTGTGTAATATAATCCAGTCTCTAGGGGGCAGAAATAAGGTTTGTATCTAGTGAGAGAACTCTTGATTAAACATCGTTGAAATAAAACTAGAGCGTTCTTGAGTCAAGTGTTTTTTTATTCTCCAAAAATATATTTATACAATGTTTGTGTTCGGGAGTTCCGATATCCTGTAATGCCGTGTGCGCAGACAGGTTTCAGACAGCAAAGCTGTCCAGCTCAAACAAAGTACCCACCCTACAAGGTGGTGGCTTTTAAGCAGGACAGAACAGGTAAAAAAAGGGTTCTAATTTTGTAACAGAATGAAGGAGGGGGGGGGGGGCATGGTGGCACAGTGGGTAGCACTGTGGCCTTCCAGTTAGAAGGTTGTTGGTTCGACGTTCGCATTCCTGGAAGGAGTTTGCATGCTCTCCCTGTGCTTGCGTGGGTTTCCTCCAGGTACTCCGGTTTCCCCCACAATCCAAAAAAATGGACAGTGTGTACCCACGCCTCTCGCACAATGTACGATGGAGATAGGCACCAGCAGACCCCCATGACCCCCATGAAAAAGGAAAAAGCAGGTTGGAAAATGAATTAATGAATGAAGGAAGGAAGGAAGGGGCAACCCCTCGAATATTTAAAATTAAGCACCAAATTCTGTTCAGCACATGACTGTGCAAATAAATCATGGAAGGATAAGATTCTGAAGATTGTTCAAGAGATTTCTTGTATATTTTACCTTTGAATTGCTCAAATTGGATTAAATTGTGGATCACGGCAATGTCCCAAACGGTTTTATAGTAATGCACGTTTAAAAAAAAATAAATGTTTTTACCGTCTATTGTATCATAGTAATGTTCACATTAAAAACGAAACACTAACTTCCATTTGGAATAAAGTTTAGGTGGAAACATTGCGGGTGGCAAGGTGGTGCAGTAGGTAGCACTGTGGCCTTCCACAGAAGGTTGTCAGTTCAAGGCTTGCCGATGACCTTCCTGGAAGGAGTTTGGATGTTCTCCGTGTGTTTGCGCGGGTTTCCACCAGATACTCCGGTTTCCCCCACAATACCAAAAGCTGGTTAGGTTAATTGATTAATCTAAATTCCCCTTAGGTGTGAATGTTGCCCTGTGATAGACTGGCCGTAGGCATATGTCATGGGATTGGATACTCCCCAATAGATCGGAAAACAGGGAACCAATGTGTGTCATTGCTCTACATGGGTATGTTTAGAACCTTTGATTTGTTGCTCAACAATGTTCAATTTATCAATATGAAATGATAAGGGGTTGTACAACAGAATACAACAATATTATATACAAGACAAGACCTGCATAGCCTTATACATTTCTTTTCAGTCGTAAAATAAAGTTGTTGTTTTTTTACAGTAAACATACTTTTAGTACAATTACCAATTACCAGTTATCTAAACACATATTTTAAATAATTAACTTTAAAAATGCAAACATTGTATTTGCTATCTTGTGCAAGAAATATTCATATATCAACAATTTTAACAACACAACTAAAATATTTTATTTTGTTATTAATTGTCTCCTGTCAGATCTCACCTTCTCTTCTGCTTCAAGACGCTGTGCTTCAGCTAAGGCAGACCAAAACACTGTTCTGATCCCCTCTTTCTGAAAATAACGTGCCCAAGCTCGCCGCTGTTCTCTCGTGAGGAGATCAGCTTTGTTCATCAGAAGCATATTCACTTTATGAGCGGACATCTCTTCAACATATTTTTCCTGAGGGAGACAGGAATAAAATTATAATCAAATTAATAGGAGTAATGGATGTCATTGCTTTCACAGATACAAACCAGATCTGGGCATCTGAAAAGAAGTGGATTTCTGGCATCCACAATTTGAACCACAACATCACTGTGAATAATGCAAAAAAAATAGTATAAAACACAACTTGATCAATACAAATGTAACGAGGTCAACACTATTTAAAGCATTTACATTTCAGCACGAAATGTTACCCATATTGGAAAAAGCAACAGTCCCTCACCTCCTCTCAATAACTCTCCACAGTTGCCTCCAGAAATCAAGATTTCTCTCAAAAGGGGTGAGGATCAACTTTTGTTCCTCTTCTAACCTAAACAAAGGAAGTCGGTTTGCCAAAAAACAGTTTACAGGATTCAAAACTTTGATCTAAACATATCCTTCGCTCACCGAACCAGATCTCTTCTCCATGTGAGGAAGCTGTCCTTCTCCATTTGTTGTAGAACTCCAGGACTTGTACTCTCATCCCAAGCTGGCCTGCAGGGGCAAACAACATATATAAACATTAATTCGCTTATTTAACCCACTTATTCCCTTTTGGGGTCACAGGGGTCTGCCGGTGCCTATTTTCAGCTCACATCGGGCAAGAGGGTTAACATTCACACCTAAGGGTAAGTTAGATTATTCAATTAACCTAACCGCATCTTTTTGGGATTGTGGGGGAAACCAGACTGCATATATATATATATATATATATATATATATATATATATATATATATATATATATATATATATCAATTAAAACATGCCTTCTGGGGATTCTGAGCAGTTGTTTGTTTTCCTCATGGAGTTTCTTCAGTCGGCTGGACTCCTCGGGGGAAAGCAAGCCGGCCCTTGCTTCAGTTGGGACAAACTTTATGTTCAGCTTCTCTGTAAAACATTATCACACTTTTACCTGTTACGAACAGTACATTCCTCTTAGAATAGTTATATATGTTTTAATTGCTATATGTCTAAAATTAGTTCTCAAAAAATAAATAAATAAAAAATATTGAATATAATGTGTTCAGAAAAGCTCCATAAACACTTGTCACAACAGATTTTTGTGAAATTTATAATTATAGAAATATATAAAAATTCCTAGAATTAGTAGGTGATCTAAAAATAAACCTACCAGCAACAAATTGTGTTCCGGCAAGTTCAGCTGTGGCCAGAAAGTCATCCAGGGAGCTCTGCTCTGTGACAGACTGAAGGTTGAGTCTGCCCCAGTCATATCCATCATTTAACTCACTGGTGTGACGCTAAACCACAAATCAGATGTTATTTACATCCACCCTGTTGAATGGCAACACGCTTAAGATCTTAAATTTACAATATAAGTAATATTCCAAAACAGGAATCTTGTGAGACCAGTACTAAATTGTCATCTTTCTACGATATATTTCTGTTCCATTTACTCTCAGACTCAACAAAAACACACCACGCCAAACCGTTTAATATTGCAAGTCAAAATGGATTTAAAGCCTTTCGTGTAAAACTTTAGTGTTTCTCACCCATGTGTCGTTTCTCCTGGAGCCACGGCCTGCGTTGAGCCTCTCCTTTATTAAGGATCTTCCAAGCCCCGAGCCCTCACCACGAGCCTTCTTCTTCCCCATTATATTTAATATAACTCAACAAAATATGGGATTTTTACGTGTCGCCCTTAAAAACTTAAATGAGGATAAAACTTCACCCATGTGACATGTTTGTTTAGAGAGAGGAAGGAAGTTGCACGGAGTGGAATATTGGAGGGACCTCTGGTTTTGCGTTTTAAAATTATTAACTTGTAATTTTAGGGCGAAAAAATACTCAAGAGCACACGGTTCACTTTAAAAAATGTATAGCACAGGCATTATATAGCATGAAAAGGAAAGTCTAAACATTTTTTGGTTGTTGTTGTTTGGCCAATGTTGTCTCGTTAAATATGACCGAAGTAAAACAAATACGACCCTGAATAGTTCCGGAAAGGGAACTAAGTCACCTGCAATAGTAGCTTTTTACCACTAGATGACATAAAAAAGCAGGTTTCAGACAGCATGTCACGAACTCTCAATAAAGCTCATAGTTTTGAAATTTCAGGGAGATGCAATAACAAAACAGATACTTTGCTCAATCTGTCTGACGTATTAGGTACATTGTTGTGTATAAATAATTCGATTTAGTAGGCTAAATATCTATAATAATAACTAAACATGACAACTGTCAATATTTAAATGCATTTAATGCACTGGTAAATTAATTGATTGTCTAATTCTCTTATTTAGCACACAACTCTTTTGCAAGAGTTTGAACCCACTTAGTACATAAGCTACTTCAAAAAGTTATACAACTTTGAAACATAGTACAGTATTAAATGTCACTTTTCAATAAATTGTTATTATCTAGAGTAGAAGATAAGATGAAATACATTCATGAAAGCTTTCAAAATGCATTAATGCTTTTTATGATCGTTTTCCATTCTTTATCAAATATACCAATATAATAAAGATGCTGTTGTTTTTAAATAACAACATATATTTTTAAATAAGTTAATAACAAACAAAAGCAATAAAACCACACTTCTTCTTCTTTTCCTTTCGGCTTTTCCCAGTTTAGGGGTTGCCACAAGCGAGTCATCTGTTTGCACCAAACTCGGTCTTCGGTATCCTCTCGTCTTGCACCAACTAACTTCATGTCCTCTTTCAGCACATCCTTATATCTCATCTTTGTCATTCCTCTTGACCTCTTGCCTGGCAGCTCCATCTCCAACATCCTTCTACAACTATAACAACCATCCATCCTCTGCACATGTCCAAACCAACTCAATCTAGTCTCTCTGACTTTGTCTCCAAAACAACCAACCTAAGCTGTCCCTTTGATGTGCTCGTTCCTAATCTTGTCCAACCTCGTCACTCCTAAACTGAACCTCAACATCCTCATCTCTGCTACTTCCATCTGTCTCTTGTTTCTTCCTCACTGTTACAGTATCTAGCCCATACATCATAGCTCACTACTGTTCTGTACACCTTTCCTTTGATTCTAGCTGACACTCTACCACCCATTGTGGCTAAATATAATTTACATAAAGCTGAACTAAAATAACACTTATGGATTTAATGTACCATTTAATATAAAACGGACTCTGTATGTATGAATATAAAAATGAGCTGAAATAAAAATCAAGTTGATACGTTTAATAGAATTTAGAGTAATAGCTTGGTACTCAATGGAAATACAGTGTGCCATTACCATGACCAATCGGTCCGTGACCTAATTTTCGCATAATAAATGTCTCGAAATGAAAGGTTAATTGATTTAATCTCTAAATAAAATAACATGTATTTATAAGAAAAAAATTATACGTTATGGTCAACCGTACAAAAATAATATTCATATAGATAACTTTACTTTTCTAGAAACGCGAGGAAAATCGTGTTGGTATCGTCCTTGGGCTGTCTCCCCCTTTGTGCTCCGAGTTGGTTCGTCCCGGTTTATAACTCTTCTTTCACGCTTGAACCATACAGTGTGTTGTTTAGTGATGCTGCGGACTCAACGACACGCGCGGCACTCCTAAACTGACAGCTCCCAAAAGAGCTCGGAAACTCTGAAGATGTCTTAAAACGAGCACTTACATGACTAAAGCTCTCGAGGTAGAATTTAGTCCACATAGTGTCTCTAGTGTCGATTTAACAGCTTCACTCTCATCACGCCGAGCAGCATGTTGCCTTGGAAGAAGAACAAGTTCGAGCTGATCGAGGAAGACAAGCAGCAGAAGCAGAAGGGCTATGCCGTGAGCCTCAACTACTCCGCGCTCACCTCCTTCGCCAAATCCTGCCCGGAGAGCGCGCTGAACCGCGTCGGAAGCATGTTCAAGTCCAAACGGAAAAAGGTGAAAATCACCAGCGAGGACCCCACGTATACGGTGCTGTACTTGGGGAACGCCACCACCATCCAGTCCAAGGGAGAAGGGTGCACGGATGTGGCCGTGAGTAAGATCTGGGGCAAAAGCGAGATGGGGAAAAACGGCACCAAGATGAAGTTAACCATCAGCTCGCAGGGCATCCGAATGGTCCACGTCGACGAGAAGGCGAAGAGACCAGGACACCTCTATTTATTGCACAGGATCACGTACTGTGTCGCAGACCCGAGGCTCCCCAAAATCTTCGCCTGGATCTATCGTCACGAGATGAAGCACAAGGCGGTGATGCTGCGCTGCCACGCGGTGCTGGTCTCCAAACCGGAGAAGGCGAAGGCGATGGCGCTGCTCCTCTACCAGACCTCCGCCACGGCGTTGGCCGAGTTTAAGAGGCTCAAAAGAAGGGACGACGCTCGGCATCAACAACAGCAGCTGATCGGGGAGCAAACCATCCCTCTGGTTCCTCTGAGAAAGCTGCTGAACGGACAGTGTTACTACAAACCCCCGGTGGAGCGCAGCAGGAGCGCGCCGAAGCTGGGCTCCATCACCGAGGATCTTCTCGGAGAGGAGGAGGAGGAGAAATCCATGCACTTCGAGTGCGAGGACATTCTGGACAACGACAGTGACTGTGTGGCCAACGGGAAGCAAGAACTGTGCCAGATCATTAACGATCTGGGTTCCATGGGCATCGGGAACGACGTGCAGACGCTGAAAGCCGACCTGAGGGTGACGCGTCTGCTGTCCGGGGAGAGCACCGGAAGCGAGTCCTCCATAGATAGCAACCAAGAGACTGTTTCTCTGGCCAACGGCACCACGGATGGCAAGATGCAAGAAGTTGGCTGATGTTTCAATGGCACCATGCTACGTAGGTGATGGTGGAGAGAGTTTGAGTGTGCCATCATTTAATCCATTTGACTTGAAGTGTACTGTATGTGTGGAAACCTAGTCAGCTGTCTACCCAGTGAACATGGCTAGAATTTGACCCTGCCTTAAATGAAATAACAGTGATGCCAAAGTAATTTTGAGAGGTTCTGTACTAGTTCAGGTTTTCTTAGTCTTGGTAGATGCAGAGACTCAAGCCATGGCCGTGGTTTGTGGATTGGACAGACACTGGCACAGAATAATCCCTCATTAGGGATCCGGATGGGAGCTGAGAGCTGCTCGGCGCAATAAGACGCTTAAAGTCTCGGCTAAAGCTCTGAGGAAAGAGCTTGTTTACCCTGCGAGAATCACCTCAAGGATCTGTCTCTCTTGCTTTTCGTGTCCTGAAATATGTAACCTGTTCATTCTTTTCATCTCTCTTTCATTCTTTTGAAAGGAGACGTGTCTAATCAAAGCGATGAGTTAATTAACTACTTTTCCTTCGGTTTTATTTTGCACTGTGGTGGAACTCGGACAAGTATTATGTTATTTATGCGCTTAACATTAGTTTTCCTATAAATGTTCTCAAAACATGAAGGATTTATCTTTGCTGTGCAAAAGAGATGATTTTCATGATGTACACAGATGTATATATTAAATTCATAAAGTGCAAACAAAATGCATTATTTTTAAAACAATGTGGTCTGTTTTGTGAACACCAATAAAACTATAAATGCTAATACTGTCAGCATCTTCAATCTCGGGTAAAATGGCATTATCATTTCAGATATGAATACAGCTGAAACAGCTTAAAGTTACAGGAACAATCAACTTTTTTTGACAGGGGCTCATTCTTCATATTCTCAGAGATAATAAGTTGCATCTTCACAGTTTTTTTATGTTTTCAGCCACTTTCCAGATCAGACCTTTAGCATAGCTTAGCATGCATTATTGAATCTAATTAGACCAGTAGCATTTCAGTATACACTTTCTCATATTTATACAATTTCTTCTAATTCATTCTTAGTGATACTGTTTTGTAATACCAACCATTAAATGTGGATATTTTGCAGTACTTTATTCTGGCACAATAATCAAGGAACTCGGTTTAGAAAATATCCAATTTAAATTTTTAATTCAAAACTCAATGTAAGTCTTAAGATTTTTGAAGTAGAAATACCAAAAATATTGTATTAATATGGAAAGTCTATGGCAAAATGATACTAGTCTACTCAAATCTATGCTAAGCTTAAGCTTTGCTAGAAGTGCTAACGCCAGACCTGCAGAATGTCTGAAAAGACTCTAACATTAAGTTTAGAAGATAAATATAATGTAGAATGTATAAGTAGGATTTATTCATTCATAAAAGTTTTTTTTACTATAGTGGTGAGCAATAGTGTTAAATAATAGTTTATTTAGTATCTTTATATACTAAAATAAATTGAAAACAATATGTAAGATCTCAAGATTGTTCTAACTCTTCAAAAAGGTAAGAGTAAATAAAACCTCGGAAGATTTCATCATATAATGGAAACTTTCTTGAGTAGATCTGTAAAAGTGAAGGAGTTTACTGGAGAGGATGAACTATATGCGAATTACAATAAAAACCAAGTGATCTCTTTCCACTATAAACATATAAGGAATAGAAATGGAATGGAAGAATAATCTCTTAAAAACCAATGTTTTAAAGACTTTCATCCTCAAGTTGATGCAAAAGGATAATAAAATCTCCCCTAACAATAAAGAAACAGATAAACTCAGGATGTGAAAGATAAAATGTCTCAATGAAACACCACACGTGGTTTAAAACAGATTGTGGTGAAGAATCACAATAAGCAAAAAATACTTTTTTTCTTTTAAATACTATGATCAATGTATTTTTTTAAATCAGCAGTTGTACACATTTCAGTCAAATTTTAGTGGAACTTGGGCATTACTTGCCAACTTAATCTAGACAATGACCTCTAAAATGTTTGAACCAGGTGGTCTGACTATGATATGAACCCAATTGAGCTGTTGTACGACCAGCTTGAGCATATAGGAACATGGGTTAAATGGACAGATAGAACACCTTTGGTCAATGGTTTGGTATTTATAATAGAGATACATTTTGAAGAACACATTTATCTCCATCAAACTAGTCCCTAACATAACGGGAATGCTGTTTATTGATGAAATTAAAGAATTGTTTTCCTATGTGATGGTGTATCAAAACTTTTTAACGATTGGAATGATAGCTTGAAGAACATTTAACATCATGGGGAACTTTCCACGATGACCAAGAATCTGAATTAAGTCCTTAAAGTATTTCTGAAAAACACCTTCATAAAATAGGAGCTGCTCACACATAGTGTTTAGGGAAATAAATATTCATCATAAATATTCTATAGTCCACAAGAGCTTATATTTGTCAAATAGCTACGTGTATAAAAGGTATTAAAGCACCGTCGGGTTTCCAGGTCCAGAGCCTGTGTGCTCTCAGAAGTGCTGCATGTTAGGTTTCCTCTGGAATTTTCTGTTGGCTGGCCCACATTCTCGGTTCTTAAGGACAGGCTGCACATATAACAAGCAGTGACGGCCAGAGAGGCCAGTTCATAGTCGCCCCACACACGAACATATCTGACTGATTTCAGATCAGCTTTTAGGAATAGGGGAAGACACAGATCTAAAGCTCAATCCTTAAATAAATGCTTCAATGAGGTTTATGTGTCAGACTCATTATCCATCACTGACGGATAGAAATACCATTTAATCAGGGAAAATATAATAACATTTAAAACAAATAAACACTTTGTGCTCAATCCGACACTTTATTAAAAATGAATATCAGCTAATGGGTTTGTTTGTTATATATCTGAAGCCTTAGTACACAAGCACGTTTGGTGAGCAGGAGCAGTGTAGATATCAAGCTGTCCTAGAGGAACTGGAGCTGTGAAGAAGCTGTGGTGAAGGAGCGGATGAGGGCTTTGCTGTTTGAAGGCCAATGAAGCAAAGATTGATGTTTATAAAGAGCTAAGGGTTTCCACTGGGTCTTAAAGACTGCATTTTTAGGCCTTAAAAATCCTAAAAATAATTTTTCATATATAAGTTTGAATTCTGTTTTTGTTTTGTTATCACCTAGCTTTATTTTAGGTGTTGTAGTTTTCTGTTTTACTACACCAAATATTATTTGCTGATATAAAATGAAGCAAACCATCCAATGAGCTTCCTGGTATAGGGATTTATTTCATATTTTAGCTTTGGGGAAGTCAAGTTTTGCAATGCTTGGCTTGAAAAAGCTTAATAGGGTTGGCGATACCAGATGCTTACAATGTATTTCAAGCATACTGTTTACTATGAAAAAAAAAATATATTTAACAGGACTGATTAACAGCAATACATTTATTTTGCAACTAATTTTGTCATTTTACATGCTTTTGACTTTATGATTTAGGTCTTAAATGTGGTTCTTAATGGTCTAGTTAGGTGCGGAAGTAAGCACAGAGGACCCAAATGCAAGATATTCAAATTTATTCAATACTCAGAGAATTCATTCAATATTCATTCAAGCACGGTTTCACTCACAATTAACAAGCAACAGCAAGCAGTCTGGAGACTTCGATGATCACTCAATGACAGTATTCAGTAACAGCAAGCAAGCACAGCAAACAGTCTTCAGGTATAGACGCTCAGAGTAGCTGTGTCTCGGTTAGCTACTGGATGGAAGAACCTCCCAGTTCCTGACAACCACCGTCTCCAGAAATGGATAAAGATAATAACTCACAGCTTTTTTTCCCAAGATAACTAACAATAATACCTGAAAGTGTAATATCGCATGCAAACATGAAACTATCACGTAAAAACATAAAAGTGCCGAGTCTTGTTATAATGTCAGAAAGTTATAGCACTATACTATCATGTAAAAATATAAAATTTTCAGGTTATAACATGATGTTGTCTAATAATATAAAAAACAAATGTTTGTGAAGGTTCTTAAAAAATGATGGTGAGTTTAGAGATACGTATTTTGTACTATCAATATGTACTTTTCTGTATTCATTTTCTTACTGGGAAGATGAGGAAGATGCTGCTGAACTATACCTGGTGGAAGGTTGATCTGCTCTAAGTTTATAGATTTATTTTGTATCATTCAATTCAATCAACCCAAAGCTATAGTGGTCTTATTGGTACAGGGTTAATATTGTTTAATCTTACACAGTCTATTAGCATTTAAGTTTGTGTTTTTAATATTGACCACTTTAAATTCATTCAATTTCAACAAGTATTAATTTTAAAAGATAGCCAGTTATAAGCCATATATATAGTATTAAATAGAGTTTTGGGGAATTAATGCATTGATTAATTATGAATTTGTCTAGGCTAATAGTAAGTCCACATGCTAAAAGAGCGGGAGGAGGTGTCGTCACACCAGGTGCAGCGGTCGTCTTGTTTGTATCCACTAGGAGTCAAGTTTTGTATGTATCTTGTTTGCTAAATATAATTTTAAGTATTTTTTTTAAACATCAATTATTTATTTGTACAACTGTACATACATGTACTTGGTTATAGCATCTATTATGCCATCAAAACAATTACATTGGAAAAGATATAAGTACAAGTCATAGTTATGTATATGTATTAGATGTCTACGGGTAGGCATTACCCTACAAATATGGCAGACACAATGTAGTCACTCCTCCCAATACACAGAGTTAGCCTACAATAATAGAAGCCAGGGAATAAATGGTTGGGCACATGCAATAGCAGCAGAGGTGGCCTTGGATTGAAGACATTTCTCAGCTTGAATGATTGCTCCTGTCACCCCTGGTCTCAGTTTTGGTGACAAATGCAAATATTACCAATGTTTGGACCATTTACCTAGTCCCACCATCCCATGCTCCCAACATTAAAAGTGTCCATATTCATACACTACACTTTATTCTGTGATGAATCAAGTTCAAACAGCAGTCAGATCAAGTATTTTGAAATCAAATTATCTATGAATTAAGTTTGTTTGCGTTCTACATCAATTGTGTTTTGCTGACCCAAATCTGTTAGTGCATCTATAATTAACCACACATTCATAAAGTGAAGCAGGTCCATGAGAAGGAATCAGAGCTTCAACCACTGAGTGTTTTTTCAGCATGTACTTTTATTGTTGAAAGTCAAAAATTTAGCTTCCATCCCAGTGCACACGGAAAGTTCAGAAATAAAAATGTCAATCAAACTGAAAAAATGCAAGCTTCACAGCATTTGCTCTTCATGCATGACACTCCAAGCACCAAAAAAAATAACATAATATTAAATTAATTTATACATTATTTGAATACAGTATAATTAGGTAGAGAGAAGCGCATTCAAACCTCTGGATTTGTCTTTGGAATGGATTTCATTGTTATTTTGTGGTTTAGCATCACTAGGGTTAAGAGAGAAATAATGCATGAGCTTTGTGAAGGACGCCGTCTCACAGGGGCATCTCCTGTTACAAACACCACTCATGGATACACATACGCACACAAAGACAAGTTATTGAAGCTTCCGGTTTTGTATTGGTGCAGGCTTTAAACAATGTTGTTAGTTGTAGTTCTTAAATCAATCATAAATTGCAACATTTACCAATGCCTTTGATAATAAAATCCAAATCGATGAAATGCAATAGATAAATTAACATTAAGTAAATAATATTCCAATAGGCAAAGTAAAGCATTTTATTATGAACACCAAAATAGAATTTTTTTTTGCTCACACAGTGTGTAAAACTGGACCTACGAGTTCATCGGTGCCTCTAACTTACCCACCGGAAATCCACTTCCTGTCCTTCAGGTTTCATCAGGTAAAGCTGTTCTGATAGGTCTCATCTATTGAGTCTTTATTTTCTTTATTAAAAGAACACGCATGGATTTTGACGAAGGAAATTCGGAAGGTCTTCTTATGTTGTGTCTCTCTTTAACTTAGCAATAGTTGAACCCTTCTGGTTGATTTTGATCCCAGTACTCCCAAACTAGAAATGGAATAACAACAGGAAGACTCCTGGTCTGCTGAATTTTGTACGTTCCTCTGAGGTTCCATGGTTTTTCAGTGTTTCTGGGAAAGAGAATCATGGAGAGCATTCATAAATGAGCAGAACTTGTCTGAAATAACACACAAATAAAACTAAATATGAATAGCAGATAATTTAACAACGATAAAACATAATTTAAAATGCAGCATACTTTTGACAATTATGATATGAATAAACTGAGAGACAAAGAGCACAGAGAAACCACTTTAAGATTTCAACATGTGATATAATAGGCTTTTATTTATTTTTTTTACTCCTGTGTATAACACAGACTGAAAAACATCTGCAGATTCTGTAGCCTGCTCAAATCTGTAAGAGACCTGCAAAGCTTTCCCCAAAACTCACAAAGCCAAAGCGGATTTAGACTTAAAAAGCAACAAACAGGCTTAACGAACAAAGAAATGCCAAGAATAGCAACATGTAACTTTCATATAAATTAAAGACAAAACAAAATTTACATTTTCAGATTATTTAAATAATACTTCCTTCACTTAAAATTTTTTTTGAATGAGGTGAAAACAGGTGACGTGATAAACACCAATGAAAATCTAGGCAACAATGTCTAGTTTTGAGTTTTCAATGGAACTAATGTAAATTACTAAAAACAATTGAGCTTTTGGGAATTATTGACATCTATACAAGTGATGTAACTTTTCACGTTTTTCAAACAGCTCTAAAACATTCACAAAGCTCCTAATCTTTGTGCAATCAGATTAACCGAGTTCAAGCTTGTGTAATCCCAAGCATTGCTGCATTTACAAACTGCAGATTTTGTAATCGACACCCGACTTTTTAGGTGTATTCCTGATCTCTTTTAACTGAGAGTGGTCTGCTTTGAAAACATCTGACAAACACATAGCACTACTTTCATTCAGCAAAATCTGCTTCAGAATAGTTCCACTGCATCAAAAAGACTGAGGGATCTTCAGTTATCTCAGCTCTATCCATCCACGGGCTGGAAGGGATTTGCTGTATGGTTTCATAATGTCTTTTCAGGAGTCCATGAGCGATATTAAGGACCTACACAGCAAATGTGAAAAGTTGTCAATGTTGGATAAACCAGTGGATTTCATAAAATTTATGTTTAATATCATTAAATTGATCAGTGTGGAGTTTGAGAGTAACTTTCTTACAACATCTAGAAATCAATTTGACAACACCCTTGTTCCCAGTAAAGTTACATTTTTACATCATTTTTCTGTCAGTTGAGGTAAGTTTTTACAGTCCAAAATGGCTTTAGCGGTATTTGCAATCATACACTCTTTGAAAAATGGTACACAATGGAGCAATTATAGAACCTCATGGAAGTGTTTTGTAGCTTTATTAATAACTGCACCTTTATTGGTACATTTAAAGCCTTGGATGGTACTATTTAATACCAGTTATTGGACAACTGAAAATATCTTACTACAACATAATGTAGCAACTGAATCATTTGTAATATATTCAGTTAAAAGGTTGTATGCTCGAGGCTCGCCTGTGACATTTCTGAGGAGTTTGCATGTTCTCGCTGTGCTTGCATGGGTTTCCTCTGAGTGTTACCCCACAAGACCAAAAACGTGTTAAGTTAATTGAAAACTCGAAATGTCCCTTAAGAACAATTGTGTGTGTTGGTCGATGGCACCAGCAGAACCCTGTGACCCTGAAAAGAAAGAACTTGTAAAGTACGGGTCTTTAAAAGTACAAAATGTGAAGGTACAAATATATACTAAGGTACATTTAGGTCAAAGGTACTTCCACCCTGACAAGCCTGTGTACAGGTGCATACCATTTTTTTCTCAGAGTGTAAAGCGAATAAAAAAAAAATATTTCTTTATATTTTAAGTGTTTGTTTGCTTGAAAAAACAAGGGTTGGTGTAAACCATTGAATCCCTTCAGTGTAACGCTCGGCTAGTGGACGACACTTTAACAACAAGAGCGGACACATTTGCACACTAGTGTTAATTTAAACTCTCAAAGTGCTCATTTAGCATTTGTGATTTTGCTGTGCATGCCCATATTGCATTATTAAACAGAATTTTAGCAGAATTTTAGAAGGTTTAGCAGGAAAAAAATATTATAACTTCATAAATACTACCATAAAATGCCATTTAGTGAAAACATTGCAACATTGACAAATGCTTTGCATTAGTTCATTTATTTCGAAAGATAAATTCCATATTCATTTTTTCTTGAGAAGATGAAGAAAGTTCCTCCAGCAGCTCATCTGTGTCAATCATTGACAGAAAGTCTTTCTGCATTCCTTTTCTGTTTAAACAACACTGTTAACTTTGCACATTCCGAGCATTTCTCAAATTTTTAACATAAGTCTTAAGTTAGGTGCCTTAGAATAGCTTATAAACATTTAGTTAAGCTGGCTAATCCTGGAGGTACTGATTAAATTAGGAAAGAGACCAATTTACTTTCTTTACAATGCAGTGGAGACTCGTACAGGGAGTACAGCATCTCACTGGAGATAAGACCGGCAGAACCCCAATGAATTTACTTTACAAACAAGCTATGCTGCGTTCATCAAAGTAAAGTTAATTACGGACAAATACAAACGTTGGGTTATGTGTTTAGTAAATTTGAACTGATTGCAATTTTTGTCTCTTCAATAGTATCTGAAACCAAGAGCTGCAAGAATGTTTGTGCTAGGAAGACACCTTTTCCTGTTCTGTGAATATCTGTACTATGTATAACTGCTTCCAAAGCATAACAACTCATAACATGGAAACCTTGAGATAAATATAGCAGAAGTGAAGAGCTGAAGGTCTGACCTGGTCATGGAACCTTGGTGTTTAAAAATGCATCTAAAGCAAGTCCATTATGTTGGTATTATAGTGAGACTAGATATTTTACAGAAAACAGTTGATGTTTTTGAGAAAACTATACTTCTAAAAAGACACGTTTTTGTAGTGATGGCATGAAAAAGGAGGAATATCTTTAGTGATTTCCGAAATGTACTAGACAACAACAAGGCAATGTTTGTGCTGATGTTAGAGACACGGGGAGACTGTTTTAAAGTTAGTTACCATCACTTCCGTCCTGTTTCCTTTCATTCAGTCTATGAACTTACAGACAATATTTGATTCTCTAGATCCATGTGGAGTGTTCACTGCTTGCTTATCACCAAGAATATTATGGTACCTTTTTTTGTGATTATTTATAAAAAATGTTAAAATGCCTGTTTTTAAAAATAATTAGAAATAGAACTTTTGTAGAATGAAACATTCTGGATAGATTTGATTGTTTTCTGGTATTCACAAAACTGCAAGATCTATTTACAAAGAAAAAACTAATATACATATTACTGTATCAAATAATCAAAGTATATGTTTTTTGTTGTAAACAACAGTGCAGTTTACAGTTTATAAAATGTCTTTTTTTTTTAAAGTATCCATTGATAAAGTGATTTTAAATGTCACTCTTTACAAGTATCTCCAGTTAATAATTTCAAGCCACACCACAAATTAAATTTCTTTGAAAAACTTTGAAAAATTGCCATTCAATCCAATATTTCTTGATCACATGGATACAATCTTTAATTCCCAGTTTACTTCAGGAGAATAAACATCATCGCATGAGATCACACAAGCACAGACACAACGTGAAGGTAGAATGGAGAGTTTGGAAAGCCACCGGCTGTGATTTATCTCTCAATCTTGACATAAACAAACCTTAAATTATTCCGACTGACAGTTTGATTCTCTGGCATTCTCCTGAACCAGTTTGTCTCCTTCAGTCCTGCCAGTGTGTATGGGAACACTCAACCACACAGCACAGTACGACTTAAACATCAGGAACATCGGTGGTTGTGTGTGTGTCAAAAGTTCAATCTCACAAAACATGAACTGCCCATATTTGTACAGTTGAATGAAAGGGTGTTTCAGACAAAAAATATAAATTATATTTCTTATTAAAGTCTTATGTAAGTCTTATTTTAGACAATCCTGGTCTTTACAACACACAATTAATTTAAATAACTTGTAACTTCACATGACTATAATAAAATAGGCTCAAATATCTACATTTAACTTTCTGCTTTTATTACAATACAATGCCATTCTAAAAGATTTGATCATTATAAACTGAAATGCTACTGGTCTAAGATACAGAGAATAATTGAATTCTTTCCAAAATGATAAACCATGACTAATTATCTCAGGTGGAGATGGAGAATGAGCCTAAATAAAAAAGTGGTATATTTTAAAGTGTTAACTTCTGTTGTACATCCATTTATTCATTTTTGTTAGTTCTATTTAGGTCCATGGGCTTCTTCTGGGGCAATGTTTGTCTCCAACTCACATTGGGTAAACGGCAACAGGTTACCAGTCCATCATAGTACTTCTTTTTCCTCAGCTGGCATCAAACTTGCAAATACTGCAGCATGATTACCCACTGTATTATTTTGTTGTTATTATGTTACAGGCACAAGTTGTCACACAGAATTATCTTTTATGCTCATCTGAGAAAAAAGGTCATAAAGACAAAGACTTAATTAAGGATGACTGAATACTCAGAAACATGTTTGTGTGCCAGAACTGTTCCTTTAAAAGGGAAGGTCAGAACAAATGAACCTTAGTTGAAAGAAGGGTGGAGGAGGAATGAGACACGCCGGAGACTGGATACATTGCTGCATCTGACACATGATTATGAAATTTTAAGCTTCACAGAAGAAAATCATTTCATATTTACTGAGAGGAACATTCCTGAGAAGTTACTATGACAACAGTATTGTGACAGAACATTGTCAATAATCCACTCGATTGAACCAGGTTCACTTTGTTCTGTGTCATAGATCGTTCAAGAACTAAGTCAATTATTGAATTGTATGAAATTGTTAATGATGAATTTTCTGCAAGATCTGATCAATCATCTCTTGCACAATAATCATTTGATTTAAAATGTTATTTGAAATGTTAATATCTTGAATAGTTTTACGGATATGTGTGATAATTTAGTAAATCGGGGTCTAGTTTAATTTGAGCGTGCAATATCATAGAGGACACCCTCTAGAGGACAGCACAAAAGTTTGTGTGCTCGGTTCAAGTAGCATTAAAGAGGAAGAGGAAGTCTGTTTTGAGAGAGAGCTTGTCTCATACATAGTTTAATAATGTTCCACATGTTTCTACAAGACCTTCTTCAAAGTCTATTGTAGCTGCTAGATGATATCTCCTGTGACGATATGTACTGCAGTATATTATCACAATATATTGGTGTAATATTCTACAGAATGAGTACATGAGCCGTGTCTCCATCCAAGGTCTGAGTCCTTCTGAGTGTGCAAAATACTCAAGTAAAAAAAGTAAAAAAATAAAATAAAATTTAAAGTTACAAGCCAATAGCACCCTTTTGGTGGAAGGCTCTTATACTACATTGTTAATGGAAACCATTTTGACAGTTGAAAAAACAGCATATTTTTTAATGAAACAATGCTCAAACATTTTCAAATTTAGTCTAATATTACATCATGTTCTTATATTTGTTATATTGTGTGTTATTGTGTATATTATGTCTTATTTTTTGCCTTTTGTGTATGCTCTGTGTCTATACTGCCTTAGTTTACCTCAGTGTATGCAGCACTTTGCTGTCAGCTGTCCCTTATTAGTCATTAGTTTTCTCATGTGTTCCTCATTCTGGGGTTCCTCTGCCACTGGATTGTTCTGAATCTCTTTAATCTTCGTGAGATTTGTCACAAGCTGTAAATGCATTTAAAAGTCTGAGTTCTGTTTTGTATCCAATGCTTTGTCTTCAGTCTAGTTTATGTCAGTTTGTGTTAATGAGGTTTTCCCCCTTGTGGGACTTTTGTGTTATTTTTGACTTTAATAAACCCTTTTGTGTTTTGAAACATGTGTTCTGTGATTGAGTTCTATCACCTGCAGTTCCTGACACGTGTCTTTTGTTTGAGAGTAAGTGAAAGGGGAGAGAAAGGGGTAGGGCCAGTAGATGAATGACATTAGGATTTCAACTCTGGGTGCCCTACACAATTGGGCTTTTGATTCACATTCACCATCAACATTACCACCAGTTAGTGGACTTTATAGATATGATTTTTACTTAAAATGTATGGTTTGCCAACACAAATGTTTAAACAACTTTTAATGGGCTAACAATGGAAGTAACTTTTACAATTTTTTTATCTCAGAGACTTCATAAGAAGATTAAGTTCTTTGAAATATTTATTAAATTAGGGAAAGATATATAAATAGCCCAATGAAAAGTGAGACTCACCCTGAAAGAGAAAAACAATTAGTCTCAATCTGTCCCCTGGGTTAATAGGGACACATTAACAGGGAAAGTATTGGACAATCAGCATGGAAAGATCCATCACAATCACTCTGCATTCATTAACAGGAGCCATCGAACAGTTTGAGCCACCTGTGGTCGGCTTGAAACAGGAAACCGAATCAGTGGCTACTTCCTCCGCATGCACACCCTCAATGCAAACGTGCCAAACTAAAACACGAGCTCGGTTAACAAGAGAACAGGGTTAAAAATAGAGTCGTTTCTCTCCACTGAGGGGAAAACACAAACATATATGCGAGTGCTTAGGGACCAGGAGAAACAGCTGCTGTCATTTTCTCCAGCTTCCTTTCCAGCAGTAAGGATGAGAAGACTATTGCCCCTGAACTGAACAAAGCAGTACAGGGGCCATGTTCAAGGGTCACAGACTCTGTACTGTTTTACCACCTTGGCATATTAAACAATGGAGTGTTCATGAAATATTATGTAAAAATGAATTACTGACTAATTTCAGTATCTCCATGCCCCTCGTCTTTTTAGGAAGAATCTCAACTAGCTGTATTTCTACACTGTAAAGTAGTGTATGTACAGTTTATAGACATTTTTACACATTAAACAAATTTTTGTCCTGTTTCCAAAACAAAAACCAATGTATCAAACAGATGACTTAATCTCCAGGGGATCCACAACAATATCAACATTTTCTAATTAGTCTATCAATAAAGCGTTTTGCTTGTAATGAAAGAGCATGGGTTCGAAAAGAGAAGTGATCGCACGTTCATTGAAATGTAAGTGGCTAATTCTGAAATTTTAAATTCTTAAAATGAAAATTTGCTAAATTTAGAGTCTCAATCTGGAACTCTCTCACACGCCTGAGAGCTGTGTCTCAATCCAAGGTCTGAGTCCTTCTGAGTGTGCCGCTTATGTTACAAATCTGTGCAGTTCTGTTCCATTTCGCTAACACTTGGAGGGTCCTTCAGAGGCGTTCTTCAAATGCGTCCTCTTTTTGCCTGAATTTGGAGGTTGCATGGCTATGATCTTTCGTGGTCTCCGATATCCCAAGATGCTTTGCTCTTTTTTTCTAACAGAATCAACACAAGAAAGCGAGCAAATACAAATATATATATATATATATATATATATATATATAATATATAGATATTATTTTAGAAACTTGACGTTAACAACACTAACACACATAGCCAACTAAATGTAATGTGATGTACGCTAACTGTTGGTGCATATCATTTTGTTGTAGGACGTAAGAGTTTATAAAGCAGACAGAAGAGTTTATAAAATTCTGTGGTCAGAATGAGGCTAGACTGTCCCGTTTACCGACAGTTGATGCAGCCTGTGTTCTTCGAAGGATTCTAGAACCTGCCTTCAGTACTGAAACTTTGAACTTGACCTGAGCTCTTAAGATTTAAGACAAAACTTTCTTTTAGAAAATTGGTTTAAATAACTAAAGCTTTTGGAAATAAATACAAAACTTTAGTTATTAAACATCTGTTAAGAAACTGACTGAAAAAATGAGGATGACAATTCTCCTTTTCCTCCAGAATGAGAGAAAACTCATTGACCGTAATACAAACTGTTAATACAATGAAAAGTACATCAAATTGTTTTTGTACACTCTTAAAAAAGGTTCTTTAGTGGTTTTTCACTGGTTCTTTGCAGGTTTGAGAGTGCCCCATAGCACTTTTGCTTTTTTTTGGTTCTTCACTAGTTCCTTTAATTTTTTTTTGAGGGGGGGGGGCTCTTATAGTATTTTGTTAGCGTAAAGAAACTATTATGGCCTTAATTTGGCACCATTCCTTTCTACATTTAAAAAAGTATTTTGGCCATTGTTGGCACAAGTGGGTTAGTGATCTCGTGTTAATAGATCGTTGGGTTTGTGATGGTAGAGTTTGAAAGAAACAAACTTTTACTAGAAGCTATGAGGAAGAGGGAGTCTGGCAGCTTTGGGAGACTGGCTGATGCAAAACAGGAAGCGCAGAACAAGCGCAGGAAATGGATGAGATAAACAGGTGTGAGAGAGGACAGCGGAGGCACAGAGGCATGCTGCTTTTCCAGCTCTGCTGCATCATAACCCGACTTCTGTCATGCATAGCACGATTTAATGACCAGAGCAATTGCAACATTGTAGTCACATTAGAGTTTATTTAAACAATAAATGAAATGTTTTGGATGTTTTTAAAATGAGTTTCAGTACAATGTTTGGCGCAGGACATTTTGTTTCACTATTCAAAAGTGTAATGGCTGTTTTGTTTGCTTCTAAATAACACTTCATAACATACTCAGGCAAACGGGTTCGATGAGACAATCTAGAGTCGCCTTCCAAAAGCAGGCAAATGGTGAAAGTTCAGAAGTCAAACAAAGAATGTGCATGAAGGAATTAACCGGTTTATAATTCCTATTTATTTATTTATAATTCCTATTATTACAGCTTGGGTGAAGCACTACCAACAGAGTGTCAGTTAATCATGCTCATAAAAGAACTTCTAAGAGGATACAATTATTCTAACTTTTTAAATATTTGAGCATTAATATTTAGTCAGATAGAGACAACTTTAAAACACATTTAGTATCTTTGCTAATTCCACCAAATGGGTTGCCATTTTTGAATATATAAAATCACTTCATAAATTACTAGCAAAGTGTACGGCATACTATCCCTATTGCAAATTTAAGCTGGAGCATTTTAAAAAATGTATAGAATCCACAGAAAACACTGAAAAATAGCAACCATTGCTTATCCACAGTCTCTCATGATACACTTCCCCATAAAATATGATCATAAAAAAATAACCCTTTTTGGATTTATATGAAAATCCTTATCTAATGTTTGTTTCAAATACATTTATTTACACAAATATATAAACGTTTTTTTTTTTTTTACATAAAACCAAACATTTTCGTCATGCCCCCAATATTTTACTCACTCCTGTTACCCTAGCACATCCCCCTCATTAAAAACTGGGGAATTTCATGTCAGTTTTTTAGCAGGAAGTTGCATCATTTGGATCTTTAGAAGGCCATCCTAAGAGCAAAGGCAAGTTTTCTCAATTTCTTATTTACATATTTGATTACTTTGTGATTATATCTTGGGGGCGTCATTTGAAAAATACTATCCTGTTACTCCAATTTTGTGTAAAAATGCACAATTTTGGTAAATAACTTTTTTTGTAGATTTCTATAATCATGTGCACCATGTGGCTATTTACCGTGTGTTTGCTAATTCTTGCTAACCTGTTTCTTATATAAAGAGCACCCATTTTGTAATTATAAATGTAATAAAATTAGAAAAATAAACCCACTTGGAACACAAGTATGTACGCTTTTGGAATGGGTTTTGAAATCAAGCAAAATAAATGAAACTTTGAAAAGTCATAACAAGCAAATGACACCCATTTGGTGGAATGGTATTTGATTGACCTTTGAATTTCAGCACCATATTTTAACACTATGCAGAAGGTAAGTGACACCTTAATTATGCAAAGTTTTTGAAACTAACCCTAAACCTACTCTTATAGCTGCAAAGAAATGCACTATAACCTACTCACATTTGGTCTTTGAACAAACACTACATTTTTACATCACTCGACACCTCAGAATTACACAAACATGTGGCAGTCTTTCAGCAGCTCTGTTGCGGTTCTATATGAACCTTCCTCTTTTTCATACACCAGCCATAAGCGCTGGGCTTTGCCATCTAAAGTGTTCAGGCCAAATGAAGAGAACAGAGCATAAACAGGAAGTGGATGCAGAGGCCCGAGGCTCTAGAGACACAAGGGTGAGCAGAGATCAAGACAAGAACGACAGACAGGAAACTAGCCGGCAGCTAGCAGCTAGACAAAAAAAACAACAACGTTCCCTCTGACCAATGACTTGAGTGCTGGAGGAATGTCTGTGAAACAATGGCCCTATGAGGTGAATCACTAAACAAATGCCATTTTTTGACTTTTATTTCGGGGCAATAAAAAAACAGACTTGAGCTGCCACTGGGCCAATCCAGGCAGTTCATTAGGCCTTGTCAGGCAGGCTTAATGGTTACCCTGTGGATTCATCCAGAAAAACACTCATCACATGAGCTGCACATCTCTAATCAAATCACAGAACACATGAGTTGTCCATTTGCAATCATACCATGAAATGTGTTGATTTGGAGCATTAGTAATTGATCATTTGACCTTGCATGTGGAGTATATTTGATGCCCCTTGCACTATATGACCAGGACATGATGCTGATTTAAACACTGTGGCTTTTATTAGCCTTTCAACATTACAAGCAGTAAGCCGAGCAAAGTAGGTCTACATTGCTTTCTTTTGCTGTTCCCTAACTTTAGAATGTAGACTGCTGCTATTTTTTGTAGAGAGAAAGTAATCATGTTAGAGCAGTGATCCACAACCACTAGTCAGACGACCGTTACTGGTCTGTGTATCAATTCTTACCAAACAAGAAAAAAAAATTATTTCTGTTTTATTCATTATCTGAGTCTGAAAGATCTTTTAATTTGACAAATCTTTTTACTTGAAAAACTAACTTATTCTGTGGGATAGGCTTCCATAAGTCAACCCACAAGCTTGCAAAAGGAGTAAGAAACACATCTCTTGGAAAGTTTTCGAGACAAAAGGAAAGCTTTTAACAGACAATATAAGGAGCCGTAGCTGAAATATGGATTAATCATGACGGGTGATTCACACACCACGCTCGCTCACGACTCTCGCTCTCCGGCTCTTTAATGAGGTTTATCCTGGGCTTAGATGTTCTGTTCTGCTGCCTGGTAAGATTGCTTTAAAAATATGTAAACATCAGAAATCTTGAAATTTCACAAACAAGCAAAATCCATTGAAAGGGGTTGGAGAACACTGCTTTAAGGCCTTTCCACACCGATTCAAACTGAGATTTGCACAAATCTTCGGATAGCTTCTCAGCAGGATCGTCTTCATCTGCGTTGAGGAAATATTGATGCAATGACACTCCCTGCCTTAAGATGGCGTTTGCGGTACAAAAGAAGAAGATGACAACAGAGAAGAAATCAAAGTACACATCGAAAAAATCATGGATGTCGAGCAGTTTATACTGTTAGTGACTGATCACAGGGAGCTGTTTGTCAAAAATGTGGAGAAAAGAGAGGATCTGTGATGAGCCACTGTTTCCTGTACGAAGTCACTATGTGGTATGACCGACAAAGAGTGGCTCTTTTACATCTCAGCTTTCGTTGATTATTCTCCTTGCAAAAAATGGCTATCCGAAACCCTTTTTTGTTTTGATTGATCAGATAGAAAACTACTTGAAGCAACATTGCTGTGTGAAGCTTTGTCACAGAGACTAGAGTTTCAATGTGGTTATTTTATTTTAAATACTGTAATGTGCAAAAGTTTTAACCAGGTGTGAAGAAATTATACAAAATTAATGATTTGATTTAGATTTCCCTTGTGTTCAGTCACTGCATTTCATTAACTGATTAAAAAAATATATATTAACATTAATGATTTTTTGGTTTAAAGCCTTTTTTAACACCTACCTAAAAGAATGGCACATTGATGCATACAACACAAACAAATCATGTTACAGAATACTCTGAGAGGGGGAAAATTATGTGATGGCTTAAAAAAACTACCTCATGGCCAAAGGAAGCCAACAAAGGAAATGCCCTCAATCTGCCAGCATTTCAAAACAATAAGAGCTAAATCCGAGTGGCTGTAGCCTTCATAACCTCCTGCTAGCTTCTAGAAAAACAATATGATATGTAACTTTCTCCAAACACTTGATACTAACTACAATAACTAGAGTCTGGTTAATTTCAGGAAAGTATGACATATATTGTAGAGAACTGAATTAAGCCCCATGGGAACAAGATAGGGTTACACCACCACTAAATATGAGAAGCCACTGAAACAAATCAGATTCACCTGTCCCTGGAATATGCCTGCCGTTGCTTTATGAGCAAACTTTTTTTTTCCATACAACCCTCAAAAGAGAGACAGTAATTTCACAAAGTTACATGTGAGAATTTAATTATGTAAACAAGTTCAACACAATGGATGTTCTTACTAAGGGGAACTCTGCCACTGCCTCACCAAAGTCACATTCTATGTCCCTAACAGCCAATATCATGCCCAGGAATATCAGCTCTTTTTGCACCCTACAGGCACCTTGTTGTTTTAATTACATAAGAAGCTTTTTGGAGGCAGAAAGGTGCAAACTAGAGATAGTCAGACTCACATCTACTCACCTTGGATCTGGATCCCAGTCCCTTGAGAGAGGCTGGACTTTCCACTACTCTGGAGTTTCCCACAGTGAGATGCGTGGGACTTGTGTGGGCTTACTTATTGAACCACATGTTGTTGCTTCACCCCGTAGAGAAGAGGGCTGTTTCCCTGTAGTACCAAGGATAAGTCTCTCACTGTTATTTGTGCCTTCTGGCCAACCCTGTTCAAATATATGTATGTTCACCAGCACATGACAACAGGAGACCCTAGGCTTGATGTCAGTGATTGACATGGCTGAGGAGAGGAGCTATTAATGAGCTGGATTCGATGCCGGCGATACAGATAAAAATATATAGTGTGAGGAAGAGTTAAGCAGAAGATACTCAAACTCCACCTACAGCAGAACTTTAACCAGATCCTGAGTGAAGCTGGAGACATTGAGACTGAATAGACCATGTGCTCCATTTCTATCATGGATGCATCCATTGTGAACTGTGGCCGCGGGTTTCTGGTATCCGTCATGGTGGCAACCCTGAACCCAGTTGTGGACACATGTAAAGGATGGCGTTAAGCTGAAGGAGTCCAACTACTTTCTCTACGGCTGGATCTTTGAGCCCCTGATGAGTATCATTAGCTCCAGCAGAGTGCATCCAGTTGGATGTAAAGGTAAACTTGGGTGTGGGTCGAGTTTAGCCTTAGTTATTCTAACAAATATCCACCGCTTCAGCAGGGGGAAGAAGTGCTCTGCCAAAGCTGTTTACAATAGAAGGGGGCCTCGACTGAAGATATTGTTGGGCTGGGGAAAGAAAAGTCCCTTTGAGTGTCTTCTCAATCCCTCTGACACATCTTCCAGTGAGCAATCAGAGGCCAAGGGCTCAAAACTGGACTTATTTATCACCCGAGCTGAAGTCACCAAGATAGTTGGGAAACTCCTTGGTGGAATACCTCCCTGAATCCCTCAAGTTTCTGGATGTTGTGGGGCTGTCTTGATTTACACACCTGCCATACTGCAATTTAGTCTGGAACAGTGCCTCTGTACTGCTAAGCTGGGCGGTGGTCCCTCTTTTCAAGTGGACCAGAGAGAGCTTTCCAACTACTTGGTGGATCACACTCCTCAGTCTCTCCTTGGAAAGCATTTAGCAGTCTACTAGAGGGAAAAATCCGACCAATAGTCTAATGTCTGATTCAGGAAAATTCAGGAGGAACAATGTGGTTTACAACCTAGTTGTGGAACACCAGACCAACTCACGTGATGCATTCTACTGTGTCCTCACAGGCTCCGATGTGTGTGTTTGCTTTTAGGAGTATGGAGTTCGGGCTGTCCAGTCCTTGTATGACCAGAGCAGGAGCTTGGCAATGCTAGCAATAAGTCAGAACTTTCCCCAGACAGGATATCCAGCAATAGCAAAGGACCAGAGGGAGTCCTGATTTGGGGACAACATGATTTCTTTTCTGCTTTTACACAGATGATGTTTTCATGTTGGCTTCATCAGACCTGGACCTCCAATGTCCAGTGGGGTGGTTTGAAATCTGCCAACTGCAGATTGAGGAAGCAGGGTGAGGAGCTCAGTCACTCAGGAGGAGCTCAGAGTAGAGCAATATCGAGAGAAGCAAGCTGAGGTGGCTTGGGGATTTGTTTTGAATGCCTCCTGAGCTCCTTGCCTCAGGATGTATTCCAAACATATCCCTTTGGAAAGAGGCACTGAGGAAGACCTAGAACAGAGGTACTTAAATATAACCTTGAAGGTCCACTTACCAAATTTCCGTTCAGTCTAAGGTAAAAGTAAAGGTCAAATTATAAATAGAGAATTCCAACAACAAAAAAACACAATCCTCAAAACAAAACGTTTGCTGAACATCTGATGTGTTTGTAACAGTTTTCTGGCAACACTTAAAGAATCCTGAAGTCGTAAACTGGTTGGTTTACCTTAACTGGATTTCCAGGAGAAGCGAGTGTCGTCACCAATAAATGTGACAAGCCCATGAAACAAATTTGATTCAACTGTCCTTGGCATCATTTCAGATGCCTCCAGGGGCGCAGTGAGCAGAGATGTATTCATTAAATTCAAAAATGTATTATTGTGTTTAAATGGTTATAAAAACTTCTGCATAGTTAAAGTAGCAGCCACTTCAGTGACAGCAACAGAGCTCAGCAGATGGTCTGGTTAAAAAAACTTCAGAAACCTATGGGTGATGTCATGAATAGCAAGTCCATAATTTCATACAGTTTATATTCTTTACAGAAACACAGTCAAACATTCAAAAGACAGATTACTGAATAAAA
>SRMA01026965.1:167718-201344 GCA_007224835.1 Danionella cerebrum | reverse complement strand
AACAAAATTTACTGGAATTCAGATAAGTGAGCCTGACTTTAAAAGTCATATGTCAAGAGAGAAGATCATAGAAGAACAAAAGAAAGATGAATCTTTGCAGAAAGCATTTGTATCTGTGGTTCCTACAGAAAAGCTTCATGAGAAGAACTGTGCTTATTGTATTAGGAATGGTCTTTTGTTCAGGAAATGGTGCCCACCACTAACTTCAGAAAAGGAAGCTAACACTATCTATCAAATAGTTATTCCTTCTGTTCTTCGTATCCACATCCTGTCCATGGCTCATGATCATGCTCTATCGGGTCACTTGGGAGTTAGGAAAACTTACAGTCGGATATTACGTTTCTTCTTTTGGCCAGGACTGAAGCGTGATGTTACTCGCTACTGTCGACAGTGTCATACCTGTCAGATGAGTGGGAAGCCAAATCAGAAAATCCCACCAGCACCCTTGAATCCTGTACCTGCAATCAATGATCCTTTTGAACATGTCATTGTGGATTGCGTTGGACCACTTCCCAAGACTCGGTCAGGTAACCAATTTCTGGTTACAATAATGTGTGTTGCTACTAGATTTCCAGAAGCTATTCCTTTGCGCACTATTACTTCACAGAGTATTGTTAAGGCTTTGGTGAAATATTTCTCCACGTTTGGCCTCCCGAGAGTCATACAGCATGACCAAGGTTCAAATTTCTTGTCCAAGGGTTTTAAACAGGTCATGCACACCTTGGGGGTAGAAACTCGCATGTCTAGCGCCTATCATCCTGAAAGCCAAGGAGCGCTAGAACGCTTTCACCAGACTTTCAAGGCCATGCTTCGCCGTTATTGTTTTGAATCAATGCGAGACTGGGATGAAGGAGTTCCTTTGCTTTTGTTTGCTATACGTGAAACTGAACAGGAATCCTTGGGATTTGCCCCAGCTGACCTAGTTTTTGGACATCAAGTTCGAGGTCCACTTGGGTTACTTCAGGAGCAGATTCTGAATGAGCGAAAACCGCAACAAAATGTTCTCAGTTATGTAAGTGAGTTCCGTGAACGCTTACATTTTGTTAATAGTTTTGCTAGAGAGGCTCTTATTGCAACCCAAGGCAACATGAAACGCCGGTTTGACACTAAAGCTTTGCAACGTATCTTTAGTCCAGGTGACAAAGTTTTAGTTTTATTACCCACCGTTCCATCATCCTTGTCTGTGAAATTCGCTGGTCCCTATGTGATTACTCGCAAATTGGGTGAAACAGATTATGTAATCTCCACACCTGATCGTGTGAAAACCTCAAGAGTGTGCCATATTAACATGCTTAAGGCATACCATGAGACAGAGAAAATTAGACCTAAGTTCTCTCCAGACAATGTGACTTCAGTTGGACTATCTGTAATTCTGTCTCCTGATGAGAATTCTGTTAATTCTGATGATGGACTTTGCTTGTCAAGTATTCCAGAGCAAAATGCTGTGCTTTCTAACTCAGAGAGTTTAAGAGACCTTGATCAACATCTGATGCATTTATCCGAGGTACAGCGAGCGGATGTTGTTGCTCTTATAAAGGAGTTCAATTGTTTGTTCAATGATATACCTCAGTTAACAAATGTACTACACCATGACATTAATGTTGGTGATGCACGCCCTGTAAAACAGAATCCTTATCGCGTCAATCAGATAAAAAGGGCCATAATGCATCAGGAGGGGAAATATCTCTTAGAAAATGGACTTGCTGAAAGTAGTTGCAGTCCATGGAGCTCACCTTGTTTATTAGTTTCGAAATCAGATGGAACTTTTCGGCTGTGCACTGATTTTCGTAAAGTTAATGCACTTACTGTGCCAGACAATTTTCCACTCCCCAGGATGGAAGATTGTGTTGATAATGTAGGAGCAGCAAAGTTTGTAACCAAATTAGATCTGCTAAAAGGATATTGGCAAGTCCCACTGACACCTCGTGCATCTGAGATTGCAGCATTTGTTACTCCTGATCATTTTCTGCAGTATAAGGCCATGGCATTCGGTTTGCGAAATGCGCCAGCAACGTTTCAACGACTGGTGAATATTGTATTGTCTGATGTCCATCATTGTAGCGCTTACTTGGACGACATTGTGGTTTATTCTGCCACTTGGGAGGAACATCTGACAACCCTGAGAGAAGTGTTCACTCGTTTTAAGGAAGCTTTATTGACTCTGAATTTAGCCAAATGTCAGTTTGGCCAAGCTACGGTAACCTATTTAGGTAAAACTGTAGGTAGTGATGGTCAGACCAATAGAAAGCAAGGTGGAGGCCATTCAAGACTTTCCTGTACCTACTGGACGTAAAGAGTTGCGTAGATTCTTGGGAATGGCCGGTTACTATCGTGGATTTTGTCGCAATTTTTCCACGGTGGTGCATCCCCTCACCTCACTGCTTAGTCCTTCCCAAGTTTTTGTCTGGTCTGATGATTGCCAGAATCTTTTGATGAAGTAAAGCGCCTGTTGTGTAACTCTCCAGTGCTAGCTGCCCCTAACTTTGAAAAAAGTTTTTCCTTAGAGGTAGATGCTAGTGGAGTTGGTGCAGGTGCAGTGTTGTTGCAAGAAGATGAAGAAGGGATTGATCATCCTATTTGTTACTTCTCACGCAAATTTGTTAAGCACCAACTAAACTACTCCACTATTGAGAAAGAAACCTTGGCTTTATTATTAGCACTCCAATATTTTGAGGTATATGTTGGATCCAGTCATTTACCTGTGGTGGTTTTCACCGATCACAATCCTTTAGTGTTTCTCCAACGTATGTACAACCAAAACCAGAGATTAATGCGTTGGGCGTTAGTGCTACAAGGTTTCAATATTGAAATTAGACATAAGAGAGGAAGTGAGAATGTTCTTGCAGATGCACTTTCACGTAGGTAAATTTTGTATATATATATTTATTATTTTTTGATTATAGTATGTGTTCTCTCAGATTTAGGTGGGGGAGGTTGAATTTTAAGGGAGGGGGTGTTACGCCCTGCTAGTTTATTTTTGATCATATTTTAAAAACATATGTCTGCTGTTAGCAGGCATGCTTGTTTGTTTGTCTCTGTGTTCCAGGTCCCTTCCTTTGAGAAACAGCTTCCTGGTCACTCCCACCAATCAGGATCGAGATGTCTGCCTCCTAGCCAATCGGTGCGAGGGGGAGGACTATAAAAGGACAACTTCCCGTCTGGAGAGGAGGGCAGTTTAGTGGGAGTAGCCGGAAGCCAGTTATTGTTTGAGAGATAGGAAAAGTCAGTTTGTTGTGTAAGATCCTTTTGTTTAGAACATAGGTAGAAGTTTTGTTGTTGCATGTGTCTGATTCATTAGTTTTGTTCTGTGATTTGCTGTCTTTATTTTTGTTTAGGGATAGATAGTGGGTGAGGGGAACGAAGTACCTTCACCCTTATTTCTTGTTTAGTTAGGGATAGAGTTTCTTTGTTTGGTTGATTCTTGTTTGCACATTTATTTTGTTTGGGGCCTGTAATTAGGTTTATTGGATAATAAATTCTCTGTGTATTTGCCATCTTTTTCATCTTTATTTCCATAAACATCTGGTTCATTACATTTACTTTCAATCTTAATGTTAAAAATCCCTTATTTGGTGGTATCCCCTAGACCAGATAAATAGAGGGACGTAACACCCTGTAGTACCAAGGATAAGTCTCTCACTGTTATTTGTGCCTTCTGGCCAACCCTGTTCAAATATATGTATGTTCACCAGCACATGACAACAGGAGACCCTAGGCTTGATGTCAGTGACATGGCTGAGGAGAGGAGCTATTAATGAGCTGGATTCGATTCCGGCGATACAGATAAAAATATATAGTGTGAGGAAGAGTTAAGCAGAAGATACTCAAACTCCACCTACAGCAGAACTTTAACCAGATCCTGAGTGAAGCTGGAGACATTGAGACTGAATAGACCATGTGCTCCATTTCTATCATGGATGCATCCGTTGTGAACTGTGGCCGCGGGTTTCTGGTATCCGTCATGGTGGCAACCCTGAACCCAGTTGTGGACACATGTAAAGGATGGCGTTAAGCTGAAGGAGTCCTACTGCTTTCTCTACGGCTGGATCTTTGAGCCCCTGATGAGTATCATTAGCTCCAGCAGAGTGCATCCAGTTGGATGTAAAGGTAAACTTGGGTGTGGGTCGAGTTTAGCCTTAGAGTTATTCTACCAAATATCCACCGCTTCAGCAGGGGGAAGAAGTGCTCTGCCAAAGCTGTTTACAATAGAAGGGGGCCTCGACTGAAGATATTGTTGGGCTGGGGAAAGAAAAGTCCCTTTGAGTGTCTTCTTAATCCCTCTGACACATCTTCCAGTGAGCAATCAGAGGCCAAGGGCTCAAAACTGGACTTATTTATCACCCGAGCTGAAGTCACCAAGATAGTTGGGAAACTCCTTGGTGGAATACCTCCCTGAATCCCTCAAGTTTCTGGATGTTGTGGGGCTGTCTTGATTTACACACCTGCATACTGCAATTTAGTCTGGAACAGTGCCTCTGTACTGCTAAGCTGGGCGGTGGTCCCTCTTTTCAAGTGGACCAGAGAGAGCTTTCCAACTACTTGGTGGATCACACTCCTCAGTCTCTCCTTGGAAAGCATTTAGCAGTCTACTAGAGGGAAAAATCCGACCAATAGTCTAATGTCTGATTCAGGAAAATTCAGGAGGAACAATGTGGTTTACAACCTAGTTGTGGAACACCAGACCAACTCACGTGATGCATTCTACTGTGTCCTCACAGGCTCCGATGTGTGTGTTTGCTTTTAGGAGTATGGAGTTCGGGCTGTCCAGTCCTTGTATGACCAGAGCAGGAGCTTGGCAATGCTAGCAATAAGTCAGAACTTTCCCCAGACAGGATATCCAGCAATAGCAAAGGACCAGAGGGAGTCCTGATTTGGGGACAACATGATTTCTTTTCTGCTTTTACACAGATGATGTTTTCATGTTGGCTTCATCAGACCTGGACCTCCAATGTCCAGTGGGGTGGTTTGCAGTCCAATTTAAAAAGGCTGGGATGAGAATTAGCACTATCTGGGTCATGACAGGCGACCAGATTGAGCCAACTGCAGATTGAGGAAGCAGGGTGAGGAGCTCAGTCACTCAGGAGGAGCTCAGAGTAGAGCTGTCGCTCATCAATACCGAGAGAAGCAAGCTGAGGCGGCTTGGGGATTTGTTTTGGATGCCTCCTGAGCTCCTTGCCTCAGGATGTATTCCAAACATATCCCTTTGGAAAGAGGCACTGAGGAAGACCTAGAACAGAGGTACTTAAATATAACCTTGAAGGTCCACTTACCAAATTTCCGTTCAGTCTAAGGTAAAAGTAAAGGTCAAATTATAAATAGAGAATTCCAACAACAAAAAAACACAATCCTCAAAACAAAACGTTTGCTGAACATCTGATGTGTTTGTAACAGTTTTCTGGCAACACTTAAAGAATCCTGAAGTCGTAAACTGGTTGGTTTACCTTAACTGGATTTCCAGGAGAAGCGAGTGTCGTCACCAATAAATGTGACAAGCCCATGAAACAAATTTGATTCAACTGTCCTTGGCATCATTTCAGATGCCTCCAGGGGCGCAGTGAGCAGAGATGTATTCATTAAATTCAAAAATGTATTATTGTTGGTTATAAAAACTTCTGCATAGTTAAAGTAGCAGCCACTTCAGTGACAGCAACAGAGCTCAGCAGATGGTCTGGTTAAAAAAACTTCAGAAACCTATGGGTGATGTCCATAATTTCATACAGTTTATATTCTTTACAGAAACACAGTCAAACATTCAAAAGACAGATTAGTGAATAAAACCAAGACATCTACGCAGCAGATATATGTACTCAACACCTGTACTAACACCTCACATTCCGTATCAAATCTGATTTACACTTGTCATTTTGAACATTCCAAATGTTAGTTGGAGTCTGATTGTTGAAGAGATAATTCATCTAAAAATGCTAAGAAGCAACATTCTTCAAAACAGACCGAAACCAGAAGTAACTGGTAAGAGCTGGATGGGTTCTGTCAATGTTTCTTATAATCACATGCCAGGAGTCCTTGCTGTGCAACCATCTGCAACATTAGCACAGAGGACTGGGACTCACTAACACAGCCGCGTGCTAAAAAACATGAGGGGGAACTCTCTGTGGGAAGCACACTGTAAAACCGGTGTGTTCTTGAGCAAAGCTAGGATCATGAGGGTCAATCAGAAAAATGCAAACTCAGCCAAAGCCAGAGAAAAACAAGCTGTAGGTGACAGAAAAACCTCATAGCCTTTGGACATAATACTTTCCCTGCGCAGTGATTTAGAAATCTGCAAATGCAATTGGAGGAATTAGAGAAATAAACACACAATGTAACATATAACAACATGTACCAGTAGATTCAGAACTTTAGGTATCGATAACAGAAAAATAACAAAGAGCAGATGGAAAACACAAAAAATATAACACATATTTATAAAATATTAATATTGCAGAAAAATAAAACAATGTATTGGGCATCAAGTCCCCCCACATGCCCAAAATTTCTATAAATATAATAATAATGACAATAAAAAAACACAACCAATATCAACACAACATAAAATATTGACATAGCACAAAAAATACCAAAACACAACATGGGATACACCATAGCACAATTCAGAATATAAATCATAACACACACAGAAGCAATACAAAATAAAATCGAGCACGAAACAAAAAATATAGTTTTTGTGCTATTATGAATATGAATATACAGCTCTTTGAATATTACACAAGAATATTCAAAGTTATATTTTGGGGAAATATTTATTTTAAATAGGGCTTAATAAACAACTCAGTGCTCTTTGTTTCAACCAGCTGTTGTTGATGAAGTTTTGCAAACTTGCTTCTCATGATTATGTTAAATTAATTTAAACATTGCTTAATTAAATGATTACTTGATGCAGTAAAACAACAGGAGCTTTGTTTTGTAAAGCCAGTGTATTACCTACTCTACAATTGTTATACAGTGGTACCAAGAGATATGAAATTAATCCGTTCCAGGGTGACGTTCGTATGTCGATAATTTCGTATCTCAAAGCAAGTTTTACATGTAAAACTCAAGATATTTCACGAATTACTAACAAAATCACGGTTTCAAGCACGAGCGCAGACAGATGGAGAGAGCGCTTCTGAGAACACGTGACTGGGTTTCTCTAACCCAGAGCACTACAGAACAGCACTTTCCACGTTATAAACGTTATTTCTTTAATGACACCTTGACTCTAACATTTGTTATAGCACATTATTAGTAATCTATACATAATGTTTCGCTGTGTTGTTGAAGTGTTTGAAGTGCATCACACTTTTTGCACTGGGAGATAGGAGCGCAAAAACCCAGAAAAGCAGTGTGACGTCATGACGTCAAGCGGAAAATACAGCAGAACATCTCATAGTTGTTCGTATCTCGAATTTTTCTTCGCATCTCAAAGCAAAAAATTTCCCACGAGACCTTTCGTATCTCGAACATTTCGTAACTCGAAGCATTCGTATCTCAGGGTACCACTGTACAATGCATAATCATGTCTTTTCATTTCAACCAACTGACGTGTTCACATTTTATGTGCCTGAAAAGGAAACAAGGTTCAAATTCAGACTGTTTCCTTGAAAAACATATAAATGGATAACAAGTGGCACATTCCTATAAAATAATTTTATTTCCTTGAACCACTGAGACAGATTTAATCAGCTTTCAGTGTTTGTGGAACAGATTCTTGCTCTTGAGTTCCTGTCTTAATAAAATATCATCACAGAGTTCTATTAACATCAATAAAACACGTACTCAAGTGCATCAGAAACTGTGTAATTATGGTTTTACGATGGCAGTACCGCTTGGAGGCCATGAACTGTAAAATATATTGGTACATTGTCCTTAGCTCTTTCTTGTAAGGGACATTCTTTGCACTTTCACGGAATTTACAGAAATCATTGGGCAGTTACCAAGAATCTGAAGACTCAGTAGGTTTACGAGATGCAGAGTTTTAGAATTTGAACTAGATTACACAAACAGTAACATATGTTTATATGTTACAGCATCATTACACAAGTACAAACTGCAACCATTCTTGCAGAAGAGCTTCTTAAAAATATCAAATTTTCCTCTACCACTATATATCTATCTAGAAAAGTACATAATGTAATACTTAAAAAGTACTAACGCTTATACCAATGGAAGCGTAAGCCTGGTGTTGTAGTATTGCATACAGGCGAAAACTGATGTGTGACTTGGTTTTTGTGATAATAGAGATTTTTAGACTGAAACTATGTATAATTTTCTTCTTAAAACATATTTTGGTTTTGGCATGTTGCAGACGATCTCTAATCGATTGCATTTCTGCAAAAGTAGAGGAAGGTATATTTTGACTGAAATATAACTGTAGCTTGTCTCAATTTGTCTATTAAGGGCATTTGGGTCTCAAGCAAATTGAATTCTTGAATCTTCAGCCAACTTTACTCAACTGTTTGTTAATGCAGACAATTTTCACCTATTTTTGAGAATGAAAGAGAGGCTACTATGGGAAGACACCCCAAAGAAGAGGTAAATAATCATGACAAACCATTTGGCTCAAACGCTGTGTTCGGTGACGGTTTGTCAGCTACCTCTTGTGAATAATAACTGTTTGTACATTTAAAGCTGATCCAGTTTAGTCCTTTTGTCTTGAGGTTTAATTTAGTCTGTTTTATAGGTTTTCACCCCATATATTGTTTCATGCCACCTTTCTGAAAATGTATCCAAAAGTGAATTTATGTGCAAATCACATTAAACAAAATAAAATAAGTTTATTTATTTTTAGACAAAACAGCAAGATGATCATTTGACTTCATTTAGAAATCAACCAACATTGAACCTGATGTTTGTCAAGCTCATCTAACAATTTGATACATTTCATTAAAACTGTTGTCACAGTGTTCCCAACATGTTTTTACTACCCAAAAAAGAAAGCTGTGGCATCAACAATTTTGGTCCTAGATGTTGTCATGAAGCTGGCAAAGTATTAGATGTGGTTTCCAGTTTAGTCATTGAGCACTTGTTTTGTGGAGCACATGGCTTTATTCTGTTTTCATTGGTCATGTGCTCTCCTGGTAATTGATTTATTTGTTTAATTTTCTCAATTTTATCTTATTTGATTTTGATTAGTTTATTCTAAGTTGATACCTTCAAATACAAATCTTAAATCTTATGAAACTTCAACCAATGGCGCAAGCTTCCTGATATTGTTCAAGATCCCCTCACCTCTCCAAATAAAAGAAAACTGTTCCTCAACATCCATTTTGTCAGTTGTAACACTATTAAAACATGCTTGATTACCTCAATAAAAGAAGGATGTGGCTTCTCCAATTTTGGTGTTTACTCTCAACATGGACATATTGCCATGTTAAGAAAAAAAGACTCCAGTAAGGATTGAAACGTCCCAGTTCTACCATGAAAACACTCCCAAGTCATCCCTTCCTAAACTATGACTGCTCACTGATGACCATTCATTGAATAACCAGCCATTTGCACTTGCTTTGAAGGGAAAAGGACCCAGCTATTGTGCTTTAGTTATTTTTACTTTGAGTCTTCTGCCAAGCTTGTGGCCTAAAGCCATATTCTTCAGTGGTTGCATAAGCAACAGTAAACAGCAGACACATAACATGACCTGATACCACACAGACCCCCACACACAATAACTGTGACATAATTACAGTACACACACTTGATCTGAGCTCCCATCCTAATGCCATTAGAGCTCATCAAGTCGTTTTGCAGCTAATGGCTGTGTTCTCAATGGCTTTAAAGTAACGATGAGACAGGATGTAGTTTAATTAACGCCTAAAAATCAGGTCCAGCTGCCCATGACCTCCATTTTTTGAATTGTAGGCTCTCATTAGTGGCAAGTGTTATATAAACACATTTAGCCAATAATAGAGCAGACTTTCAAGTATGGGAAGATCAGTGGAGTGCATCCAAAAGTGTTCTGAGTAGCAAGAGACACATACATAAGATTCAGTTTATTCAAGCTATGGAATTTTAAATAAGTGTAAATTTTGTTTTCACATTTCTTGCATTTTTATGAAAGAAAAACAAACCCAGCAGAGATAACTGGTCTTTCACAGAGCCACGCTCAATCACAACACACTTACATTTAGTCCTGTGGGCAATTTAGAGGCACTAATAAACTCTATGTGAAGTTTTTGAGCTAGAAAGAAACCAGAAACCCCATACAAGCACGCAAATATGCACAATCAAATTAAACATTTTCCAGAAATGATTTCAAATGGCAATCTGTACAATAATTTTGATTAAGAAAATTACGGTGACCAATTGATGCACAACACAATGCAAATCAACTTTGCACAGGCAGCACTTTTGCAAATCAAAATAACTGCAAATTAAAAAAAATTTTACTGTTTGGTTTGCAGTAAAAAAATGTTTTTGGTTTGCAGTAGCAATGCATGAGCAAAGTTGATTATACGTTGTTTTTTTTATTCAATGTTGTCACCAATCCTCATGGTGGCCCATTAGTGCATTAGGGCTAGTAAGCTTGTTTACATACGAGCACGGGCTCCAGGTAGTGGACGGGTAGTAGTCTGGGGTGACCTCACCCCGCTTAGTCCAGTGGCGCGTGGGTTTTCAGACCAGAACTGTAGGATCTCGCCTTGCTGGTGCATCGCCATGCTCTGGGCTCTGAGCTAACTGTCCTTGCATCAACTGCTTGTCAGAATATGAACGGCCCAATGCCCGGCATGCCTGTTTGGCTCCAGGTGCAGGGAAATAGTCCACTTGCTCCTGCACACTGCATAGAGTGACTCCCATTCACCAGCTGCTGTCGTGCTTAAGAGCGCGCAGATTGATGAGGGGCACCAGGAAATGCAGATTTCGCCACGCGGTTCATCACAGTACATTGAAAATGTGATGGAATTGACATTTTTCATGTAAGTTTAAAGTTTCAATATCAATATGTTGCATTTTTTCACTGTATTTCACACCACCGATATTATAACTCACAGAAGGGAGTTATAGTGGTAAGAAACCAGGAAGTACAAGTAAACATAAGACAAACTTTTGTGTGATTTTCTTCATACTATTCTTGGGTTTCTCCCCCTTGAGCCTCTCTTTCTGTCATTTTTTCAACATACTTACATTCACAGTCCAATAATGTCTACAATCATTCCTGTCATGAGAGTGGAGAGCCAGAGGGCACACTGTAGTTTTCAGATGTGCTCTTCTTGGCCAAAAGCTCTAGCATTTCAATGAGCTCACTAGCGCCTCCAGTTCAATTCTTTTTTTCATTCATGTTGTAGACTCAGTGGACCATTAGTGCTCAGCACAATGAAAATAAACTTTCAGAGTGCAGTGCTATTAATTTAAAAAATGCAACTTTAAATCAAAAACACAAATTTAAATATTTTGTATTTTATTTCTGTTGTTAAATTGCAGTTGCTGTATATATAAATTGCTAAAATATATATAAGTATGATTAAATATAAGATTAAAATGTATGTCATTTTCTTCCTGTGTTTGTATTGGCTTCCATTGTGTTACCTGGTTTCCTTCCAATGTCCAAAAAAGTTCAGGTGAATATGTGACTAAATCATGACGATGAGAAAAAAAGAGGACTGAATAAATATTGTCATTATACATCTGAACTAAAAACGTATTTTCAATGTAAGTCTCTAAACAAATGTTGCCCTTTGGTAAAACAAGCTTCCTTGGTTTCCAAACCTAACTTTAGCAGCACTTGTGACAAAGAAGCATGCACTGACATGTGGCCTATTTGGATAGTAGATGAACTCCAAAAAGCAGTCTCGGATGCAGCAGGTCCCAGACATGCTATTTTCACCAGGCCGTTCATCATACAGCTTCTATTACTGGAGCAAACACATGTGATGCAGTTACAGCACTACGGGGGATTTTTCCCACTTTGGCAACACCATCAAATTAAACAGTAAATTGTTTTACAGCAGAGCTGAGGCTGTCAGATATCATTAGCATAATGGCTCTCATTGCTGGCTCCTCCTACCCTGACTGTCACTTTTGCGAATGGACAAGACAGGAGGACAGGTTTAACTGAGACCAACTACAGCGGTCAAGATAATAATTAACTTCTTTCCGAATGTACCAGGGATATTTGAAATGTAAGCCAAGTCGTTGAAAGAATCAAATCTAATTGGATAGGGTCAGAAGGTTCAACATCTCAAGAAAATGTTAAAGGCTTTTTACTTGTAGAAAAATGTCAAAGTGTCATCAATGTCTTCATTAATGTCAAATATCAATGAAAAATATAAAATATAATATTACTTAATTGAAAACTTTTTGCCAAATTGATGTTATAATTATGTTATACTCGCTTCTAAAAGTCAGAAACAGATCTTTTCTATCAGATTTTAGTAATGGGACGGTGCTGGAGTTAACAAATGACCAATCAACAATCAACAGGATGTTGTTCTTTACAATCAGCAAAGTTTCACCTAGGAAAAGTCAGTTGAAAAGCAGGAGTGGATATGTGATGAAATGGAATGGCCACTGGACAGCCCAGAACTGGAGAGCCCAGAACACTGCTACCCTCACAAACAAAACATTTGACATTATGAATATTGCTTTAGTATTGGTTGTTTTGAATTAATTGAAATGACATGTAAACCACTATAGGTAAAAAAAAAAAAACATGTCAGAAAATTAAATTCAATCAATGTTTCAATCAAGCGGTTTTTCCAAAGCTTCCACTTAGAACAATCATAATGTTTTCCCATATTCTCACTTACCTTATAATAGATATAAAAAGACAACTAATGTGCAGAATATTTAAGTCACTTTTTCAACCATCCTAAAATGGTATTGCTAGCATCAGTATAGCTTCTATCTGTGGAAAAACTTCACTTTCTTTCAATTTGTACTCAATTTGACTGTGGATAAAACACTGGCCCAATTAATATCAGATTTTCAGTCAACAATATCAGATTTCATGTCTACAGAAACTAACCAATATAAGAGCCCATGCCAACCCAACCTGATGCAAACCTGTGCTTCAGTCCAGTTCCTTATTACAAGGTGCTCAAATAGAGTGTTTAATAAACACAAGTGTACAATGAGTCTTGAGGATTATTGAGTGAACTTCTGAGCTTGACATTTTGAACTTGTGCTGATGATTCCACAGATCACATCACAGAGCCAAATACAGCAAGAGCTCCTAGTAACATTGAGTTTAAAATAAAGCATGAATGTAAGAGAGGACCCTAAGATCTATTCTGGGCAAGGCTTCAGGCAAGCAAAGATTTTCTGTGACTCGGCTTAATAAGAGTGTGATGTTTGAATCACTGTGAGTTGTGTTAAACCCTTAACGGGTGTTTTTCCTGGTTAATACCCCCCTCGTTTCATCTCCTGAAAGCTTTAAATGCTCCCTGCAGGTTGTTGTCGTATATCTGACAGCACAACAGCCACTAATCCAATCTCATTGTGTTTGGCTTCAACAAGCTGTTTTGATTCAATTTCCCTCCCGGACCGTTAGCCAATGACAGATGTGTCAAATGATTACTCTAACACTCACTGTGCTGTAAACATCTGCTGACACCTGAGAGGCTAAAACTATTCTTAGCAAGCTATGCATTGGACAGCTTTGATTAAAATGGATTCTTGATCAAATTGCAGAAATAATCATACTTTTTCCAGAGTTGTACAATAAATGTGACTTGTTGTTGTATGTACACAACCACCCAGTAATGATTTAAATCCAACCATAGGTTTTGGCGATCAGCACAGAATTTGAATTCGCTCAAAAAACAAACTTTTCTCGGAATAGGATAACCCCACCTCTAGTCGTCATCTGTGGTTTTCAACCCATTTTTCCCATGCAAAGCTGCGTAGTTTATAACATATGTTAATGTTTGTGTTCCCGTAACACTTTTCGCATAATGTGAGGGTGTAGGGTCAGCAGTAGTTCTGGATTATTTGAAGAACAAAACAATGTAAAAAAAGTGTTTTACACTTCCATTGATAATTTTTAATTTACAGTCAGAAACTATTTTAACTCACCAAAGTATTTTAGAAAAAATAGGCATCTGATGTCCTCTATGTAAATTTATTAGAACAGCTACTTATTTTGACTTACCAGAAATAACTTACCATCGACATGAATGTTGATTGTTTATAATTAATTAACATGATTTTGTTTTTCCCTAAAAAGAACAATTTAAGTATAGTTTCTCTATTTGGATATTGATACACCTGACATTAGGTTCCCACAAGGAAATGAACTATTAAAACATATGTTTTCATATAGATTTCAATGTATGTGACAAATATACAGTCAAATTGGCCATTTTTCCTATATATATATATATTCATTCATTCATTCATTCATTTTCATTCCCGCTTATTCCCTTTCGGGGTCGCGGGTATATATATATATATAATTATAAAATTTATATATAAATTCTTATACAAGTTATTTCAGTATGGATATACATTGTTCTTAGCTATTGCCTTGATGATAGAAAGTATGATAGGTATGTATGAGCCAAAGTGAGATTTTTCTACATAGGAGACACATCCTGTATGTACCTTTATGGCTTATATGTGGATGTAAAGAAGCAAAACAGGAGACCAATATGGCCTGTATATGCACATATACACGTGGCTTATATATTGTCATATTTGCATTGTAGCAGCCAGCAAGAGAGACAAGGACACACTTGCACTGTTCAAAGCTGCTCAGGGTGTTTTAATAAAAATATGGAACCATAAATATTTAAAAAGAGTCAGTTAGTGCTCTCTCAGAAAGAAAACTTTGTCAAGTATACATGAAAACTACTATGGTGGATATATTTGTTATTAAAATGGTAAGATAGGACCTATTGCGCCTATTTAGGGCTGTCAGTAGGAGAAGGCACCTCACAGAATCATTTTAATTAGATTGATAAACATTTAAAATAGCCATAAAAGCAGCATACAAAGCTGGTACCTGGAAGCACATAAAGCTTTAGATTTACAAATAAGAACTGACTTATAGCCCTTTTCGGACAGAACTAGTTTCACAGGGGGTCGTTAGATAAATGTATGTTTCTCAGACATACTTTGTGTCATTAATCCCGTCTGAATCTACCATATTTGTTTTTCTTTCTCTCACGACCCCCAGAGCAAAGTTCTAGAGCAAAAGCTCTACCGTTTTCCAGCAACTCTGAGAGTAAAACACGCTTCTTAAATGTTTTGGACAACGTAAACTTGCCATACAATCTCTGGTGCTCACACTACAAAAAGGAGTTCATACACTCAGAATGAGACCCATGCACATTTTTTCCAGACACATTCCATTTAGCACAATCTACATTCACTAAGAGACAATATCTCAGCCAACATCAGTAAAACTTCCAGATTATAGTCCACAAAGACTCTATGGCTAGCTGACCTTTAACATCCAAGTTAGTTTCCCAGGTTTGTCACCCTTATCAAAAACAAGTATCATCATTCAGTGTCCTCTTTTGATCTTTGCTTGTAATAATATATAATCCATCAACTGTTAAATGTCATCAGTAATGCAGCATCTCTGTGATTCTCTGAGGTTCATTTAAACATCATCACCATCACAGCTCAGTGCACTTCCAGATTATTTACGTCACCAAGAAACCCCTGCATGACCTGGTGTTTGTGTTTTATAATCTAGTTTGCCATTCTGTTCCCTCACTTTATTGTTTCTCTCTCTTATGATGCGCCATTTTTTGTCTTAAAGAGATAGACCCCCCCAATTTCTCATTTGAAATTTGAAAGAGTTCATTAAACCTGACTTGTATGCAACATTATCATGCCTATGCTGAGAACAAAGGTGTATTTTAGACCTGTTTAATAGAAATGTATAATTAGCTTTCAGTAAGCTGTAATCATGTTTTCTTTAAATAACAGCGAATGCACAGATGCCAGGGGATCTTTTTTTTACCATTTACTCAGGATTACAATCTGAAGTTAACTTGTGTGACTCATCAATACACGTGAAACATTTTTCCGCACACACCTATCAAAATACCCATCAGAACACAGGGGTCGGATTAGTTATCATAGGCATAGTTATCAGTGGTCATAAAGTTCAGGAAGAATTTATGATACAAGAAAACAAACACATTGCACAATAGTCTTGTTTTAATCATTTTCCCGGTGGAGAGAAGCCAAACTGCTGAGATCGCCCCTATGGTTCGTCAGAAATTATGTTTTAATGATTTTCAAAAGATATCTCTACAGTGAACAAAGTTTTTTTGTTTATTTCTGTGTGGTTCACGATGGCTCACTTTTCCCCTAGAAAAACTAGGCGGGGCCATGTGATTGACAGCTATGATTGACAACTACGCTGAAATGAGCTGACTTACCGCTGGCAACTATCAAATTCAGAGAGGTCATTGTCAAATTCTAGTTTACAATTACAAAAAAGTTGTACATAACAGGCGGCATGTAAGAGGGGCTTGTGTGACTCAGGCATGAGGCGGAGGTCTGAAACCATGATGGTTTCATCCTTATAAGGAAGTCGCGTGGCAGAGCCCAAGCCAGCTCCGCAGTTGTCCCATGGCAGTAGGCTTTCATGTCTACTACATTTTTTTACAGTCTATGGTTTCTGATTCCCTCCCCTGTAAAATGACTAAAAGTATTGAAGTCATTGACTGTTTATGATATGGACAGAGTTTCAGAGTTTATTTCTGATGATGGGTCTTTTTGGCTTACACTATAAGCATTTCCAGCCATTGCCATCTTAAAAAAGCATAATTTTTGAAAACTCTAATTTAGATAAATAATGTCGGTGAAGTTAAGATACCTGACTGAGTGAACAGGCGAACCTTACACCTTACACCTTACACTGTTCCAAGCACTTTTAGTGCCCTTGTGCTTTTTTGTTCCAGAACTTTGGAAAACACAAGCCATATCACAGATACTGTACTTACAAGTGTTATCCTTTCTTTACAGCACTAGATGGCACTTTCTCACATTTTCATTTGAATTACCTTGCAAAATATATGTCATTACTCTTGTAATGTAAGTTCCAAATTCCCTCTTATATTTTAATTCCAAAAATATAAAAGGCAATAACCTTTTAGATCCCTACACATTATATTTAAAAATCAAAATTAAACAATAGGTGGGCCACATCATTCCTAATAAATTCAAAACAGCCAGTGTGATTGGCACACACACACACACGCCGGTGCATGCAGAGATTTCTAAGGGTTAAATCTCCTCCAGGGAAGACGCAGAGATTCTCTTCTCAGTGGAATTATTTACTCAAGCACGATTTAAGTAATATGATCTCACTTTTATCTCTGTCTCCAATGAGCTTGCAGCTTCACGTCATGTAGGTGCATCACGGATTTAACTTTGGTTACATTTTGCACAAGCTGCAAGAGTTTCCTCCAGTTTAAACTGCAGTTCATTTTTTTAGGCTCCTCATTTTAGTGCACTAGTGTTTTATTTGACAAAAACAGTTACAGGGATCACATTTTGAATCTGAGACTGGAGAAACCCAGTGGCACAAATACCATTAACATATGGTTACCTCGCTGCCTGTGAGTTTGAGACCACAGCTGTAAAGCCTTTTAAAAGTGCTTACACCATACATCCAATCAGCAAAATATTTAAAGTAAAGTCTTGAAATCCATGAAACTTTCTTCATAGTTGATGTTGGCTTCTAAGATATCAGCTGCTGCCAGTGAGGCCTTCAGATCACTCTGCAGGAATTATTAAATGGAACTTGAACTTTGTGAGGGATGAAATAAATCAGCTTTGAAAGTTCTGACACCAGCACTATCATCGGAAAGGATGAGAATCTGGATCACCTCAGCAGACTCGATTAAGAAACTTCCCCATAGATGCCTGTAATGTGTGCAGGATAAAGGCCAGCCCAGAATAACCTGAGATGTGTGAAGTGCAGCCAGGGAGAAGGTTATTCAGATATGAATCCCTCTCCAGTGCGAGCGTTTGTTCATTTCAATGAAAAGTAGCACTGGATTTGAAAATCTACATAGGAATTGAAGGTTCAAAATAAGATTTGGTACTATAAATTCACCACATCTGCCTGCTTAAGCCTTCAAAATCTAGAGGTCTGAATCTACATCCAAGAGCCTGTGATGTTCATAGGTCACCAGAAATTGCACCTCCTTCGAACATAGAAGCCTTTAACTTTAAGCTTATAAACTTCTTATAAATCTCTTTTGTCAACATATTTAACATTTTTGCTTCTGGACCCAGTCATGAACCTGCCTCAAACACAAGCTGTAGCCGATCCGGCTGAAGATGTTTGAGTGCTGATCCCAGTAAACATCACTGCTTTCACATCTTCCTGTGATTTCCAAGCATTCACCGGAGTCTAATGTTAGTGCCATGAATCAGAGCATAGTTTCTTGAGTCTAAAATAGTCAAGTTAGCTCTCTTGAGTCGTCAATAAATTGTTTTAAAAAAATCATACAACGTGAATAACTAAGTTTTCATGGTGGAAATGCACCTATGCTGAAAATTCTAGACCCCTTTATAATTTCATGTATATATGATCATTCCGAGTCATCGTTTTATCTTATTTCTGTCTTATTGTCAGGCCAGAGTTTGTAAAACAGGTTTGTAATTAGTTTGGTGTCAGAGCATGATTAATGATGCTGCAAAAGTTTGGTACCCTTACAAAGAATGTAGAACAACTCCATTGTTAACAGGGGCATAAATATGTGTATAAGTGCTGTTTAAAAATGAAACAGTCATGGAAATTGCATTTACAAAATGCAGAATTGATCAAAACCATTTTAAGCTGTGCAGTTTTGTGACCAGTCTGAGCACAACAACATAATTCATGAAGCTATGGGTTTAAAAGGATTAATACCACAAAATCTACATTAAAAAGAACATATTGGGGAAAGGAAAAAAGTCCAAGCACCTGGGTTATGCAAATGTTATTAAATGAGTGTTTTTTTTAAGTGAATACATTTCAAAGTAAACATAACTGTTTCTGGGAACATCTCCGTTTCTTCAGCTCACTAGATTCAACACTGATGAGTGAGTGATTGGCTCAAAGCAACAGCCCCATGAGAAATCCTGCACACTTCTTGGGAAATGACGAGGCAGTTACAGGTTAACTTCATAAGAATCTCATATAACTGAGTTAAATACCTATTTTACACACCAGTGTTGATCATCTTTTTACAATATAAAATGTACAGCATTTTTGAACTTTGTCTTATTTTTAAAGACAGAAGAACAGATTTGAAACAAACCTAATTACCAGTTTAAACAGGTCCGACCAGCACAGGATGGAAGAAAGCTGCTTACGATGGTGGGAACATGGTATGGGTTAGAGTTAGGAAAATGTGCAAAATTTCCTGGTTCTATAATCATGTGCACCATGTGGGTATTTAGCATATATTTGCTAATTCTTTCAGTCATTTTACTTAAATAACAAAACGGCACCCATCTTTTGATTATAAATCTAATTAAATAAGTTACTTAAGAAGGACCAATACACATTTGGAATATGTAAGTATGTATGCTAACGGAATCTGTGTTGAAATAAAGTAAAAGTTAAAACAAGCAAATGGCACCCATTTGATGGAATTGCTCAATTATAATAAAAAAAATGTACCTGATTTATTATAACTGATAGACAATTTAATACAAGGAAGACACTGACTAAAATTGTAAAATGGAGGCTGTTCATCACATAAATGGCATGGCATGGCATGATATGAAATCATATATGTTTCATTACATGTCCCTGTGCCTTTTCACCATAATTAGACCCCGATCACCCTATGGGTTAACAAACATATTAAGAAAAGAAACATTTCCATGAATAAGATTGTGAATGTGATGTAAAATTCTAAGAAGTTCAAAACATCTGCACTGTATTTGTAATTATAATAATAATAATAATAATAAATAACATTGTAACAATTGTAAATAATAATAATAATAGTAGTAGTAATAATAATAATAGTAATTATTATTATTATTATTGTCGTTGTTGCTGTTGTTGTTGTTATTATTATTGTGTGCACTGTAATTGTTTTAAATGTTACATTGTTTTTGGTTCCTGTTTTGCTTACCAAGGCAGCAAATTCTTTTCATAAATAAACATTTAAGTGATAAATTTTAGCACAAAGAGAAGAGTCAATCTGCCTGGCAACTCAGAGGAGATAGAGCTTCCCCAGCCAGTGCAGGGAATGTGCTGCTGGAATAATGAGAAGCAAAGAGAGTCTCTTGCAGTAGACTTGCATCAGACCGAGTAGCAGCCAGGGAGAAAAGTGGCGGCTTCCAACAACTGAAAGGTTTTGAAGGATGAACAAACCTGACAGGAAGAGCACGTACTTACAGAACTGATTCTATTAACGTTAGAGTCATTAATACACAAATCCTGCCTTCACATGAGACTGAACTCAACTGAACTCGACAATAGTTGGAACTCAAGACACAACAAATTACTAGTGGCTTGTGAAATAATTGCAATTTTCAAGAAAAATCACATTTTTTAAATCCTCAATATGCCGAATCCTCTGGTATATTGCCTAATGAAACTGAATAGGACTTCAGGTTATCTGTTTTTATCAGGCAAACGGCCTACAACAACAGTATATAGCAATATAGCAATACATCCTACTCACAAAATCAAAAAAGCCAGCTTTCATTGGTCTTGCTTAACTATTGCAAAAGGTCAGTGCTAAATTATTTTTCGTTGGCACCACTTGTTCGGTCAGATTAGGGTGTGATTTCCCATTGGCGGCAATGGTTTTCGGTCGAGGAGCACTGTACCACGAAACTTCAGACACAAAATTTGGATTGGTGTGTAGAGGCCTGTATACGGTCACCAAAACACAACACCTCTGACAATCTGTACCTCTTTCAGTACAGATACCGAAAACACCTACAGCACCACCAGCTGCAACATTAATTCTGACATTGACAAAAATAACACCAACATCACACAACTAACACACACACTGACACATCAACAGAAAAACAACAATACTGACAGAAAGCCATACGCCCAACAAAACACTGAAACTCACAACAACAACTGGTGATTCCAATGCTGACGACAACAATAATACAATAACAACACAACCACAACATTACCAGCCGCAGCACTGAGAACCTGACCAAAACAACACCAACAATGATGGCACTGACAATGGCAACAAAGCCAACACTACCACCATTAGCAGTAACAATGTCACTACCAATGACAACAAAACTAACAACAAACCCAACATCAAATCAACCTTCAAAAACACTGATATTGACAAAACAACACCACAACAACAACAAATGTTCTGATATTGACAACATCAGTGAAAACACCCCTTTCAGCAACACAATTTAACATGGACAAGTAAACACTGCCAACAACAGCAGAAACAACAATACAGACACTGAAAACAATATTCATAAAAACAGCGGCAAACAAACCAAAACCAAAAACACCAAAAAGCACTGCACCACCAACAGTAACAACAGTAGTTTAAAAGTATTTAAATGGTTGCCAAGGTAGACATTTTGGTTGCTATGGAGGAGTCACTGACATCATACAAAGTTCCCCATGCAAATATGAGTAAAATAAACCAACCCAACTGTCTCTATGATTTTCCTTAGCTTAGATAGTGATATACCACATCTTTCAGTTTGAAATTTCAAAATTTCCATCAAAATGAAGATACTGGTTGTGTTCATTTGTGAAAAACAAAGCTTTTGTTGTTGTGTCCCAGATTAAACAGCCTAACCTGGCTTTCGTCTTGTAGTGGGACGAAAATAGCTCTCCTTGTGTTCAGTGTATCTCTGGGTAAAGCACCTAGATTCTACTAATAGCACAACATTAATCCATTAATAACAACAGCTCTGTACAGGGCTAGCAAGCACCGCACACACATGTGAGGGTAAAAATAAAATGGGGTGGCTACTTTGTCATCCGAGCTATTGTGATGTGGGACGCACTTCTAAAAAGAGCACAGGAGTTTTCAAGTATCTCTAAATAAAGCTGAACTGGGGCCGGAGTCACTGGGTGAGACTCAAGGGTTTATTTCTGGCCTTGAGAGGAAGATCCAGCTCGCTCTAACAGGAAGAGTCCCCTCAGGAACTCAATGCTGCATGGCGCTATCAGGCAAAATCACAACGTGCAGAGATCAAACACAACTGCCGGTGGTAAACACAACTTATATATAATAAAAAGAAACGCAAAAAGGATGCTTAATTGATTTGTAAAAAGAGGTGATTTTAAATGTTTGATGTGCAGTGCCAAGAAAATATCAACCCTTTTTGTGTTGCAAACAATAAAAGACACTTTTAAGCTTTTTTCCAGACCAAGGCAGAAGAAATTCCTTCATATTTAATAAATCAGTGTCTAAAGCAGACACAATCCTGCTCCAAAGGGATGTTTATGTTTCTATAGAGCAGGAGCTGTCGACTTAACCAATTTGCGAAGTGAAAAAGGATTCATGTTTTTTTTTAATTTTTATTTTATACAATTTGTTTAATTTTATGTTTAAATTTTATAAAAATTAAATCATTTAAAAAAAATTACATTGACTCAAATATAATACAAATAATTACTCTACCGATTTCACTGTTTTGTTTGGCTTTTTTAATACCTTTCAAATGACAGCTTTATATAGCAGAACCGTACAAAATCAAAGCTTACTATTAAAGCAGAGATTCACATTTTCTTAAAGTTGCTTTCCAACCTGATATCGGTTTGATTCACAACTGGTAGCTCATAAACCGCAAGGGGACGTGTTGATTGATGAGGTTGAGAGGGAGGGTTCAAAGCTCAAGACGAGATAATAACGAGAGTGACACTAGCTGCATTTCCATCCACCTATTTTCAGCATTTTTTGTAATATTGTGATCCATTAAGAAAAAAATGTGCATAAATTACAAACACATTCACCAAATAAATCCCAGCATGTAGCGAGATTATACAGCACAAGGGTAATGCTTTCTCTGTCTGAACTGGGCGCAATGGGGCAGTATTAAGGGAATAACCTACAGACGGATTTCACTGCACAACAAATATTTTGTACGATATTCGCATACATTTAATTTGCATCTTTTGATGGAAACATGGCTAATAAGACACAGAACAAAGAGAAAATGATATGCCGGGGAAAAGATATGATAAGATCAGGTGTCAAATGCGAAAGATAACAACAAAAGATTTTTAAGAGTGCTGAAAGATGCATGGATGAACAATGAAACCACTGCTTTGGCGATGTTACCGTAGTGTTTAACAAAAACACTGCTCCAAGTCAAAACACAAGTCAAAATCAAGACAATCCACTTTTGGTAAAGAGATGTTTTGTTTTTGTGATGTCAGGTTTAACACTGACTGAGAACTTGCGGATCACACCTTTAACAATGAATAGAAAAAATGGCAATACATTATAAATAAATGATAAACAATGCTTAATTTACCTTTTGTTTACCTTACAGCGGGATCTTCACAATTGCAAACAAGTGAACAAGTTAAAACGGCAAACTTGAACTTGCTATAGAGCCAAAAGTTTTGATTTGTCAAAATAAAAAAAACTCAATTGCTCTTAACCAATTGGTTAAATCAGCCTTGGGTTGTTATATTTATTCCAAGCCAGTAAAAACCTGTTTGACTGTTGATGTGTCAAATGAGTGAAAGAAATACACAGAGCAGGATGAGCTTTGCTGGTTTTGCCATACAAGCATGAGAAGCGCTGGGAACACATTAGACTGAGCTGGTGGCTAACAGCAGCTTAAAGGCAAACAAACATTGCGTCACAGTGACACAACCTGGATAATGTTGACTACGCAGGAAACAGAGGAACATGTTGTTCATACTGAAGCTATCTTCCCGGAAATAACCAGTGTACCCTAAAAACAAGAGAAAAAGAGGATATTTTGTATAACACTATAAATTAAACTATCATTGCACCACACCAGTACCATTTACTTGGAGTAAATGGCATGGGAGACCTACCAATACACCTTTTGGGAACCACATTTCTTAAAAATATTGTATAAATATGCGGATAGTAGCAGATACAAAATCATCAATGATAATTCCAGCTCAGTTGATTTTCACTCACACCAGTCCAAAAACAAAATAGCAACGAAAGCCAAAGCAGGTGCAGCTATACTGGAAACCCACAAAAAAATCCAATGATTAGGAGAGTAGCTGATTGTCAATTTGTAAGCTGGCAGTGCACTTGTGATTTCAGTTTTGTCTCAAACTTTTTGCTTTCTAATCATATAATTATAACTGAGTCGAAACGACGGCAACAACAAAAAGAACTGTAACACCACACCAGCAGAGGGCTCTCTCTCCAGAGTTCTAGCCCTTGCTGCATCACTTCCTGTTGGGAGGGTACTTAAGGCAAGCCCTCCTATACCTACAGTGTGAACTACTGCCAACCTGTGCTGCATGCTAAGCGGGTTCTCTCTGACTTACCTGCCTGTTTTCTGTGACCTGTTTTGTCTGGACTTGTGGATTGCCCCTTTGGATTTTGATATTGCTTTGTTTGCCTGTTGGATTGTTTATTGGATTCTGACCCTTGCCTGCCTCCCGACCTTCCTGAATGCCGTTTGTGTGAGTGTTTGCCGGCACAAGTGCTGCCACATGACGACCGCCATTTTGAACTCTGCTCCTTTTCCTACTGTGTGCTTCAATAAACTTTGGCACATGGATTCCCCTATGACTCTTGCCTCAGCGTTTTTACAAGAACATAATTTCAGCCACTGCATTTATATAATTTCAGGACATTTTCTTAAAATAGAGAATCCTGACAAAGTCGACAATCCTTGATGCAATGAACAAATGCATTTATTTGTTTTTTTCAATTAAAATGGGTCCCTAACACAAGAAGAAGCTGTAATGATAACTCTTACACGCCAACACAACACCATGCACATCCCTTTCATCCTTCAGGGAGTTCGTTTGTCTCCAAGTGGGAAGTTTATCTGTTGGTTACAGAATTTCTGAACGTCCGATAACCTCCAGGATGAGCCTCTCACACACTGCACTTGAGCTAGTGCCACTAAAAACAAAGAGAAGGTTGTCAAGGAAGTCAGATTTAGAGAGCTCAGAAGAGAGATTTACTGACAAAACAACATGGTATGAATGGAAATCTGTTTATCCTAAGATGCTGCTCTCTTTTTTTAACACATCAGCAATCATTCTTAAATAAAAGACAATAAAGTTAAAGATTTTTTGAAGTTTATTTATGTAATGATGATAGTTGAAAGGATGCAAATGTGAGGAGAATACAGTTATTAACAGAAAAGTCAGCAAAAATATTGATGGCTGTACACATGTGGCTGAACACCGACATAGTTTTTTTAAACAAATGGAGGGATGAACACAGCAGTGACAATTAAAGGGTATGATGGAAAGTTCTCGCTGTGATAGTTATCTGCTGTGATTGCAGATGGCTGTTCTCTGTGTACCAGAAGTAGCTTCTTCGCTTGGGAGAACTGGAGGGTGTTCAGAGGTGAGTGGAGCGCAGCCATGGAGATGCATACACCACCCGGCATGTGTGAGGCAGAACACGTGCTAGGATGCTAACAGGTGAGCTGAACTCTAGGACCGAGCCGATGGTGGAGATCGCCCACCAACAGTAACACTGAAGGTTGACTTCTGGGTCTGGAGAGTGAGTGTAGCACAGGTAAGTTGCTAGAAATTTACTAAGTAGTCGATAAAGAGAACCAGTGAGGGAATCCAGGAAGTATCGCCATTGACAACTGACACAGAACTGTTGGAAGTTGTAGTTTTTATAGGGAACTTTAGAGACTGTGATTGGAGAATGAAGTAAGTGGTTGCAGGTGATCTTGGATTTTGTTCTGAGTTGCAAGTTCCAACAGTATTCCCTGCACCCGAAGGATCACCGCCTGGCAGTCCTCTTCTTTTCTTGGGACGTTCTCTTTGTTTTAGGTGCAGTTTTTTTAGAGTGGGCGCTATGAAAGTTCATGATCTGATTTTCTCTGCATCCATGCCCTTTTTTCTTTGAATCCTACCGAGTCCACCAGATACTCAAAGTTCTTATTGTATCTGTGGGGGAATTTATTTTACTCAATTGATCTGTATTTTGTCTGAAGGAGGTTCTGAGGTCTCTGGAGTTCTCTTCTGGGTGGACATACTGCAAGGGTCTAGACCGGGGTTTACATGATTCTTAGATGCAGAACAGGGAGGTGTTGAACATCCCACAGGAGGAGGACTTGGGTAGGCCCCAGAACAGCTGTCCTGCTCAGGAGAACTGGAGGGTGTTGTAAGGTGAGTATCCATGGAGATACATACACCACTAGGAAAGCGTGAGGGAGCACACTGGCTATGGTGCCAACAAGTAAGCTCAACTCAAGGACCAAGCTGACAGCGGAGATCGCACACCAACAGAAACACTCTAGGTTGAGCCTTCTGGATCTGAGGAGTAAGTGTAGCCCAGGTAAGTAGCACATGGTAGAAATTCATGAAGTAGACGATGAAGAGAGCCAGTGAGGGAGTGCAGGAAGGAGGGACAATATTGACGACTGTTGGAAATTGGATTTTTTATAGGAAACTTCTCAGAGACGGTGATTGGAAGGTGGTTGCAGGCGATCCTAGTTTGGATTGTGATCAGATTTGCAGACTCTAACTCTAAGTCTCTACTGAATTCTGGGTGCTCTAAACAGGTTCCTCCAAACAGGCTGTATTTGTTCTCATTATATTCCCCAGAAATGCATTGCATGTAAATGAATATATCAATGCTGTAGTTAAAACAAGGATTCATCATCATAATTTGACTAAATTAAAATTTTAGAGAAAACTCTAAATTTAATAACTCAGCTTCCAGAATGTGACCATATTCTAAAAACAATGAGAAAATTATATTAAAAGCTCTTCTATCAGTGTGATAAAAATTCATTTTGGAATAGCACACAGTCACATTATTATCTTTCTTTGTCTTTACATTTCCTTAGGTAAGGAAATGTTTCTGTCATCTTGCAATGATGGCAGTATCATTATCCAGGGATTTTAAGGCGTTCAACATGGTAAGGTGTGAAATGGGGATTCTCTAGAGAGCCATCTGGAGGATTACATCCTGCGATGAGGGTTAGAGGACCAAGAGGTCATATGTTAAAGAGGCTCAAGGCTTGTAGGGTTAAAATGTTAAGGAAATGTTGTCTATGTGAAAACAATAATCTGGCTACTTTTGTGTTTAGTGAAACATTTATTTTTAATTGGAATATAATTCACTGAAGAGTATTTGAATACACAGACTCTTGTCCATGTTGTTTACATGCTTGAGTGTAATTATGCAGCATTCTTGTCTAAGCTCACCACAATAGTAAAGTGTGCTGACGGAATGTTGTTATCAGATCCATTCACTTTTTCAAGGACTGATTGGAATTCCTCCAATGGCTTGGGAGCAAGGTATCTTAATCAGCAAGTCACCTCTGAACTTCCTGTGTTCTCCTGGAATAACGAAAGCACAAGTGTTTCCTCTGCACGGCTCAATGCCTGGCCCTCGTGAGAAGCTTCCTTAAGCTCTGGAGAATTGGCAGAGGATGAGGGCCTTTGTTTATGAACATTTGGGGGTTTGCTAAAAATGTCATGGTTCAGTTATGATACATAATGGTGGTAGTGTTATTTGTGGAGATTCTTCAATTTGGGGCCACATGTCTGCTCATTAGTATTCTGGTTTACTGTTTACTGAAATAAAAATGCTATCCTAGATTACATGGAAACTACAGAACCTCTAAAGGCATCTGTAAAGTGCTGAGGTCCTTATATGAAATACCATCTATTTCTTTTTGGACAAAGATTTCTTTAATGAATCTTATGGTAAATTTGTAATGATATGGTCATTTTGGTAATGGTAATTTTGCTTACTGGGAAGAGGAGGTTCAAACCATTGTCTACTCCATTGCAGGTCTAATTACTGATGGACCACACCATTTAATGCATTTAAGACCAAGTGCAAAGTAGGTCCACAGATATTTAACAGTAAAATATTTAACAGACAAAAAATTTAATTTAGCATTATTAAATTTAACAGCTAAAACATACAACCTAAAATAATGTATTAAATATACTATAAAGAAACATATTGTTTCATTGCCATTTCCAGTTATAGACATTTAAACTCAGTTCTGCTACAATATTTCTTAACAATATACTAAAACCATATGTTTCTGACTTTTATAAAATACTCTTTATACAACATAAATGTTAATTAATTGCACTTTTATCTTTCAATGAAGTTACTAATTAGTAATTAATATTTTTGTTTATTTAAAAAATGAGAATAAAATTTCAAAATACTGTATTGATAGTTTTTATATTGTTTAAATCTATATAATATTAGAATTCCCTGTACATTTCCTGAAGTTGGCATTTTAATTATGAAATGGAACAATAAAAATACATTTAAAAAAGTTAAATTGTACAATTAAAAACTCACCGTAGTGTTATGCAACCTCCCATTGGCAAATGAGTCCAAGTAACTATGGTCTTGGCAACCAATCTTTTTCAAGTTTAGTGTCAGCCTCTATGAAAGGACACAGCCATGGCCTTTTTGGGGGGTTTCCAGAGTCGATCATTCAGCATAAGTCAAAGTGAACGACTGAAAGGGAACATCTAGGAACCCAAATCCCCAAAGGATATTCAGATCAAAAATACAAAGCCAAGTCCACTTATCATTGGATACACTTGAACAAAGTGAAGGTTTTGGAATGGCAATCCTGTCTCCTGACCTCAATATCATTGATCCACTGTGGGGGGAACTCAAACATGTAGTTCATGCAAGACAGCCCAAGAATTTGGACAGTTGAATTTCAAGACTTGGAGACTTTTTGTCTGCCTAGAAGAACGGGCTGCTTTACCGAGAGAAAATATAGAGAAGATAAAGAACCTCATTGACAACTACCCTTCTTCAGACTGTCATTGATGTTAGATTCAATACTAAATATTAAGAGCTGGGGTGTGTAAACTTTGAATCGGGTCATTTGGGAAGTTTCTGTTGTCACTAGGATTTAATGAGTAAACACAGTTGTTTTACAATAAATGGCTTCCGAACCACTAGCTATGAGTAATAAAACTGTTGTTGTGCTATCATTCGAATTTCCCAAAAATATCCACGAAGCCAAAAATTTTCCCTAGGTAAAAATATGAGCAGAGATGTATATATGACATTTTTCTGTGTATTCTTTGAAAGCACATAGTGTAATATTTACAAGCAATCTATCAGAAAATTCTGAGTACACTATAATCTGAGAGCACCACTTGGACCCAATTTACATTGTGAATTTACTGTGCCACTAGCTTCATTAAAATCCCCCCAAAAAACACAAGAATAACAGCACAGAGCATTGGAGACAGCAGCAGTTACTTGGGTGAATATTAATGTAGACTCTTCCCAGAGGCTTCACAGATTAAAAGAATGATAGAGAAGGCAATTCCACCAAATCTCTGCCATCTGCATTTAATGCTTCTCAGAGGTCAAACATCACAGAACACACAACACAGAAATATAATCCGCATCACTAAATAATGCATAGTCATGCTTGAAAAGCACAGACATATAATTCCCATCAAATATGCCTCAATAGTTTTTAGTTTTTCTTCTTGAAAATTGAATTTTGCCTCAATAAAAATGGTGATGATGACTGGTGAAACTGTTGTTTTTGTTCCCACTGATAAGTAGAAGAGTGAAGTGAATATCTGATAACGTATTAATTATCTTTAACACATTTATTTTGAGTTGAATCGTGTGTTTTTTTCCGCTTAGGGTTGGAACACACTGTACATTGAAGAATGATCCTTTTGCTTGTATAAGTACACAGCACAGAACACTAGTTTTTTCAAGAATTCAAGTTAGAAACTTATTCTGTATGTATAATTTAGTTTAATTTAGTTTATTTCAAATATCTGTGGCTAATAATTTGATTTTAAAAAACATTGTTTCAAAACATTGTATATATCTTTTATATATATACCTTTTTCTCCTTTGAAACATGAACTTGGCTAACACTGTCGTCTCTTTGGAGGTACCTGGACTGAGACCAGGCAAAGATATGGTTATTGGCTAGGTTAGGACTTTGGGTGTAGGGTTTCCTCCAGACTCTGATTTCCTTCCACAATCCAAAAACACAAATATCACAAATATAAACTGACCACTTGAATCGATGGACGAAAGTATTTGTGAACGTGTAATAGTTTTGTTTGTGAATAGTTTTGTTACTGTAGGTTTTTATACACAGTAAAAAATAAACCATAAATTTTACGGTAAAAATCTGTCAAATATATACCTGTACAATTCAAAGATTTAAATCATAATATTTACAGTTTATTACCATCTTTTATACAGTTCAGATCTGTCTAATTTTAAGGTTTGTATTAGAATAATTACTATTATTAAGTACATTTTGTACAGCTCAGAACTGTCTATTTTAAAGGTTTGTGTTGTGCAGTAATTAAAAAATAAAACTGTACATTTTATAGTAAGCTGTTGCTGCCAAAACGTTCAAATACAGTAGTTATTAGTTTTACGGGATCGTACTGTAAGTTTTCCACATTATAATCATGTTTTTACGGTTTGTAGCTGTGTAAATGCACATGATTCCATGGGTTTCTTAAACAAATGCTCCAAAATCACATTTTAGAACATTTAAAATCATGTGTTTTCTATTAGACATAATACAGTAATTTGATCTTTTTTCAGCAATAAACCGATTTCTTTTAATTGTAATTGTTACATTTAAGTAAACTCTACGGCTACAAGTTTTGTCTTTTTCTGTAGCATTTATACAGTATTTTGCTGTTAAATTTATGAGTATTTGTAACAGTGTAGGAATTAAGATTTTATGAAAATTAAATAGGAAAATCGTGCGAAAAGTTGATAGACAAAATGTGAAGATTTTATATTTAAATGTTCAATTTTTGACATGCAATATTCGTGCGCTGCCCAGGTACCGCAAGAATCAGCTTTGCTTTGAAAATCAGATCTATGCCTTTAACTGTAAGACTGAAGATCCTGGTTCAGTAAGAGATCTTCATTACTGATTTATGAATGCTTTTCATTTTTTTATACCTTTTTGGATTTGATGGTATGTTTCTGCCAGAACTGGGCGTAAACTGATCTGACTTCAACATTGTGCCTCTTTTCTGAATGTTTAATGACTGTTCTTCGCATCTTCAGGCTAATGACGCTATTGTTTACACTGCGAATCTTCTGAGCAGCTTGCGACAGTTAACCTGAGCTCTAACGAGAACTAAGTTAATCAATGCTTCTGACACAGTGTGTGAAGAACAAAGGTTCAAGACAGGGCAAAGCCAGTCCAAACAACCTACACACCCTCCATTCTTCCTTTTCAGGCTTTGCTGTGTATATGAATGGAAAATGTTGCTTCTGTATTTTAATTTCATTCAGGAAATCGCAAGAACTTCCAGTGAAAGCTTTTTTTTTCTCCATCAAGCTGGATTTATCAGCTTTAAGCCGTGAGTGTATAAGGTCAGAGGGAAGCATCTCCATCAGCCTATTTATAGAAAGTGTTTCAGTCGAGCTTCAGAGCCACACAGAGGGACAGGAAGCCACTCCAATGACATTTCACTGCAGAGCTGTGGATTTTATCACTCTCACCTGACCGAATGTGGCGAACCCATTCTTTCTCTCTTTGAAGCGCACAAGGATTTCTGCAGTTTCCTCTAGACAACAACTACGATCAGAAAATTCCTCCCAAACTACTGTCTAAATTTAGCTTGAAACATCCATTGTTTACATGACAAAATCGTCTGCTACATTAATAAAAAGTATTAATGGTTTCATTACAAAGTTTCATTCATGAATGCACTGAATGAAACACGTATTTACTATTAAAAAAATTATTTTAGGAAAGTTTTTAGGAGATAAATCATACATTTGCTATTCGAAAATCAATAGGGTTTTGCTTTTTAAAACTTATGAGACATTCAAGTAAAAAAACAGAGTGGTTTGCTGTATTAAACAAGATATTGCTGTAAAGAAGACATTATCTGCTGTAAATGCTTTGTTTTAAATCATTTTTTAATTTCTACAAAAATTGAGGCATTTGTTTAACGGTAAAAAGCCATACTTTGACCATGTTTGGCTGTATAATCCAAAAGAATTTCAATTTTGGGGCGTATGGTATTTTTTGAGCCAAAAACTATCCATTTATTTCAGTTATTTGTTTCAAAAAGTAAAACTTTTACTTCACAATTAAATTTCAATATGTAAATATTAAGGATAAAAATCAGTTATTCATAAGATTAAAATATCATAACAAAAGTTCAACATTATAGACTCCACCTATCCTAATCTAGTCACTTAATCTATGTAATTAATCATGGGGAGGACTGCTGACTTGATGGTTGTGCAGAAGACCATCAATGCCACCCTCCATAAGGAGAAAAGAATCTCAAAAGGCAATTGCAAAAAAAGCTGATGCTTATGGAGCTCAGTATCGAAGTGTTCAGGGGACAGGACTGGGGTGACTGTGAGAACATTGTCCAGCTTGGTTCTAGTGTACCAAGAACCACCGCATCCAAACATCTGCATGGAACAAAAACAAAGGCATACATGTCTGTGCCGGACTAATGTTAAAATTTCCTGGTCTATTTCCAAGTGCTCACGAGTCTTCTTAGATCAAACCAAATTTTGTATTTCATTTACATAAATTGTGCGAAGTGCAGTCACTGATGGTTTCACTTTGTGTGTAGTGAACTAATATAACAATTACGTTTCACATTATTAAATGAATTGTTGAAATAAATGGGTATTAACTCAACAATCACAGTTCTTTAAAATAAAGTTGTACAAAGTATGCCATTTAAAGTCTTTATCTAGCCAATTCACACGTTTCTTGGGAGCCCAATGTACCTATTGGTAGTCCTGAGAAGATGCAGTAAGTTCTAAACATCTAATTGTAATGTAGACAACCAAATAACCTACTCTTAGATGTGTGGTTGACCAAATGAGCTATTTTTGGTAAAAAAAAATTCGTGTCACTTGACCAAACTAATATTTTTTCTTAGTTTCCATGTTGTACATTCATTAATGTCCCAAAACTCTGGACTTCTAGTAGTTCCTAGAATAGCAAAGAGCACTAAAGGCGGTAGAGCGTTCTCACATTTAGCCCCTAAACTCTGGAATAGCCTCCCTGACAGCGTCCGTGGCTCAGACTCACTCGCCCAGTTTAAGTGTAGATTAAAGACGTATCTTTTCAGTAAAGCCTATACTTAACTCCGTGAAAAACTGCGATCTTACATTAAACTATATTAATATTACATTAAACTATATTAATATTAGGAACAGCAGCTACGCTAATTCCGCTCCTCTCTTCTTTTCTTCTTTTCCATACTCATCCGGAGATTCGCGCAGGCTTCGCTCACCATCACCTCACCCTAACAACCAGATCCACCTGGAGATGTTCTGGCGCCCCCTGGACCGCAGCCCACCAACTCCACTCTTCTTCCAACACTCATCCCGAGGCTCCCGGAGGCCCTGCCCACCAGCTCCTCACCCCAACAACCAGACTTATCAGGAGAAGTTCCGACGCCAGGAGGCTCGCCACCAGCCCTCAACCTAACAACCAGATTCACCTGGAGATGTTCCGGCACCCCTGGACCTACGCCGAACACAGTCATCATCTGTTTATACTATATTTTCTGTTTATGTTTATATTATTAT
>SRMA01026965.1:154719-167698 GCA_007224835.1 Danionella cerebrum | reverse complement strand
CGGTTTTCCCCACAATCCCCAAAAAACATGCGGTTAATTGAATAATCTAAATTCCCCTTAGGTGTGCATGTGTGTGTGTGAATGTTGCCCTGTGATGGACTGGCGAACTGTCCAGGGTGTACCCCCGCCTCTTGCCCAATGTGTGCCGGAGATAGGCACCGGCAGACCCCTGTGAACCCGAAAGGGAATAAGCGGGAATGAAAATGAATGAATGAATAATTACATCTGCAGTGGTTTCTCGAAGGGAAAGTTCTATACATCTAAAAAGTCACCTGTATCATCGGGAAAGAAACTATCTCTACAACATCTTCTCCCTGGTGTATCGTATACCTCAGAGATGGAAGACAACCAAACATGCTGCATCAGTGGAAACAGGAATTACAAACAAAAAGCAAGACCTGTGCCAGCTGGCCATAAGAAGTTAATTACACTGGCGTAACGGGCGTTATGTCGGCACAGGTGTGAGATGTTATCATCAAACCTCAGTGCAGCTCAATGGGTGATTATATTTCTCAATTGTTTGCGTAGTGGTGTGTGTAGTAAAAGAACTGTTGTGGAAAAGCTGCAGTCTGCTGTGCAGAAAAAAAACCCTCTCTTGGGAACTATTTTCCATCAGCACGGCTCATTTCTTTTCTTATTAAATTACAATATATCCTCGCATAACCTGGAAACTTCTCCATCAGCTCTATTAAAGTTTACATCCCTGACTTTATTCAATGAAACGTAGCAAATCTACATTAAATGTAGATATTTAGACATCAAAATGCCAAGTTAAGTAGGGTAATGCTAATTAAACTGAAACACTCAAGGGAACCCTTGTTTTTGACTGGTCAAACACTGTACTCTGAAAGGAAAATATAAAACAACAGTATTGTTGCAAAAGGTCTTGTAGATTATTTTGTTCTTGCTGTGATGTTTCTATATGAAACATAGAATCAATGTATTCTTGACTCTTGACACCAACAATTTCCTTTTTCGTATTAAATTCTTCTTTTTACCAAAACTTTGACAAGAATTCACGATTAATGATGAATCTAAAAGACCATTAGCTCAGTTAAGTCACTGCTCTTCAGTTTAGTGTTAAATTATCAGATTCCTGTACATTTAACTGCAGCCTTCTTATTTTAGCTATTTTTTTAGGATTTTGTTAGTGCAAAATAACCCAATCCTGACCTTTTAATCAGTAAAGCAGGTCTTAATACTTAGTGTCTGCCTTAAAAACGAAATACAAAAATATTCACCATTCAGATTCTTACTTCATCAAACATAACTGTATCGAAAGCTTGTGGATCCAGACATGTGAATCAAAACTTGTCCTTTTCCTGACCATAGCACAACATTGTTCATTTTAGTCCAAATCCTCCAAAACCATGTCAGGAACAGTTTGGATCCAGTTACATGTTCATGAGTTTTATATTTATGTTAGCACGGTTTCAATAGTTTTTCAATAAATACAACAGAAAATTGATTGAAAGCTTCTAATTCTGGGAAACATTTCAATGATTTCTCATAACTTTCTTAAAGCAGAATGGTTGGCAACAGAGGCAAGTCTATTGAAAATTTTTGAAAACTAAGAACAACACAGCAAACAGCATTCAACAAGTGAATTAAGGTGAACACAGTGCCATCTAGCGTCAATATTTACAGTTACTATAGAGCAAACCTTCCAAATCTGGTTCCAAATTCCTTAATTTTCAAAATTCCTGAATATCTGCTAAAAGGTTAATGATATATAACCATTTATACAAAACTATGACTGGTACTTTATGAGCAGGGATGCTTATCGGTTCCAGAACCTGGGTTTTTTAAGGACACGGACACCTGCAGGCTTTTCCTTTCTCTCTCTCTCTTTATGCATTGCTATCACCAATCTGAGCTCCATCCTCATGTTTCAGTGGCTAAACACTAGAGCTATTAGAAAGGGGTTTGTGAAAGCTCTGGTCACATGATGACTCTTAGAAAACACTGTGAAAGGCCTTCCACCTCCGTTTGCTTCCAAATTTGCTGTCCCAGTTTCATTCCCAGCTTGACTTGACCAGGCCGCAAGAGAAGACAAGAAAGCACTGAACGTTTCGACATTGTGTTCAGTTTGCCATGTTTAGCAGAGGAACACGGTGTCCACAAAACTCTTTCAGGCGTTGCAAAAGGGATTGCAGCAGGATCGCCCTAGAACTGCTAATGTCTACGTTAGCTGAAGCTGTGAACTCAGTGAGTATTAGCTAAACTCTGATTATAGGTTTGTGATCATAATAAAATGCTATACAATTTAAGAAAAATTATGCTTTAAAGGAAAACAATGCTAAAGGGCCATGAATCCCACCTGTTTCTGCCCAAGATCACTTTTTTTAATGCGAAAAAATGGGCGTGTACTGCTGCATAGAGTGCTGCATTAGATTTGTGTCCACACTGTAAATTCTGAACAGTACACTTGAGTATTTAAAAACCTTTTTGTATTAGGTCTAATTGCAGCATGCAGTAAAAGGGGCAGGTGTGGATCGAGCCTTCCACGGCTCATAAATCATTCTTCATTACTGTTGGTGACTTTCAAATCTACTACAACCCAAATGAGGCAGTAGCATTAAACGCTAAACCTAACACTAACGTGTTTATGAGACATGTGGTCTTCAGTTTGCTTTAAGCTACAGTTTACTCCTTGCATTATTCCATGTGATTTTGTGAGCTTCAAGTTTATGCAGGTGATGCACACCTGTCCCTTTTTACTGCATGCCGAAATCAGATGCACTTGGAAATGAGCAGCTACAATAGTGAAATAGGAAAAAGAATCACCTGAAGAAAGACTTCCAATAAAGCTTGTTACATGGAAGCGTTAGTGTGGATGATATTGTTGACGATTAACTACACCAAAATCTACCAAAAACATTCTGGTATTACTTTTTTTAGTCGCAAAACTTGTTTCTTTTAAGACAAACTGAAATGAAGCATTGATGATGATTTAATGCAATGTCTGAGTGTTCCCATTGGTTTTATGAGTAGAATCGAGAATAGACAACAGGCAGGATACTGGCATATTTAAAAAATTATCTTTGAAAACGATCTATGAAAACGATTAGCATAATGTACATGGGTGGCTCATAAATAACAAATCTCTAATTATCTGTATACGTCATATGCAGCTAAAAAAAGTTTTTAAAGAAAATATTGTATTATATTGTAAAATTATTTAAAAACCAAACCAAACCTAAATGGTGGTTAAAAACTGTGGTACATACAGAACTGTGAGCTATGTGTACTGTTGGATCCCTAGTGGGTATATTAAGATTTCTACTTAGATTTTTGACCCAAACATTAAATATGTCATATGGTGTGTTCACAATTGTGACATGACAGATTTGTGGTAATTCATGAAAAATCAATAGAACACAAAGAAATTAGCATCAGCAAGGATCTCAAGTCAGTTCTTGCAGTTGTCACAAGGTTTAAGAGAATTTATCAAAAATATCTTGAATTCACTGGCCTTAAAAAACTGTAATATTTTCTCAAATAAACTCAATTTTATCACAAAGAATGGTAAAAATCAATGCAGTCGTGATTCAAACGTTTAAACAAGTGAATTAGAATATAATATGTATCCATTTTCTCTTAATATGAAATAGCTTTCGTGTCACACACATGACAATTGATATCACACACATGAAAATTCTATAACCTAAAAGCTAAATTCTAAAAGCATCAAAATCCTATAACCATAACAACATGTATCTCTTTGTAAAGTTTAGTCATAACTGCACAAAAAATGATTTCAGACATTATATTTGAAGGATATGTGTCAACTACCCACATATACAGACTCAATATAGAACTCCTTCAAAAGCGTATTTTATTTCAAATCTCTGCATGTTACCTTTGATTAATCATAAAAACATAAAGGAGTGAATGGCTAGTGGATAGTACAAGTTGAAATGGATACCTGTAAACTGGCTGCATTTCATTAGCAATTCCAATGACTGCATCAGGGGTGAAATTGTTGAACTCTAGGAAAAGCTCTCTGATGTTGCTTCTGAACCTGAGATCCAGATCCAACTGTAAGACTCTTTTTAGATCTAGTAGAAAAACAAAGAAGAGGCAAATTTAGAACCATCACAATTCCAAAGACATCTTCATGATGATCATTAGTGTATAGAATATTTATATGGTCTGTGTCTTCAAACACATTTTGTTTAGTTAACAAGGATGGAACTCCTCCATCCAGAGGGGTTTTCTCACGTTGACTGGCCTCTCGGTCTTCGTGAGAGCTCACCGGACAACAAAGCCCTCAAGACAACATTCTGGACACACCATTGTGGAGCAGAGGCAGCTTGTACAATGACACATATGCAAAGCAAAACACTGGGGGCCCAAAGTATGGTTGTTGTAACTAGAACAATGAACAGAAATCGTTCTGCCAGAGCTGTTTAGTCGGTCAGGCATTTCAAGCCGACATCTCTCCAAACAAGCACCGGAAACTGGAGCAATATCAGCAATCCCAGGGCTCCCCTCTGAACACACTGGCTTAATACAAAACACTTGATGAGCGACGATAAAAGGATGACAACGGATGTATTTTTATAAAACAAGAAGCTTTGTGTCTCAGTGATGAAAGAATAAAACAAACCTTTGATTTATTAAAGTGGCCAATTTGTGGAAGAGTACCTTTCAAGCGATGTGTTACATGGCTCTAAAATAATCAAAACATGCTGCTTGAGTTGAGTTATTGTGATGGACCTTTTTGGCGTAAGGGTTGTTTTGGTAGTAACATATTTATCTTTCATTGTAAAATATTATAAAAAAAACAGTAGTCATCTCTGTTTTGTAGGGGTGTGCCAATATTTTGTGGCACAATATGCATCGAGGAGCTACTGTGAGATATGGTCTAGGAGCTGAGGTGTTTTTGCTTCCTGGAGTGATTGTGATTCTAGTCACTTCAGAAACTTCTTTAACCTCTTGTTTTGTGTAATATTTAGGAAACACTTATCCTTTACTCACATTTTAAATGAAAATGATTATAAAATTAGCTCTCTCTATCACTTAACACTGCCCTCTAAGTGATGAATGGAATCAAATGCTCTCATTCAAATCCAACTAAAATTTGCCAGCCTAACTTTGTTTTCTCAAAAATTGTTCATTATATAAATAGCTGGTTAACTAATGATATTTACATTAGCTGCTTACTAATATTTGGTTAAAAATAGTGTTGACAATATTGTGATGCAAATTGTATCGTAGATGTAATATCGAAGTATGTATCGTATCGTGAGCAGAGTGTATCATTACAACTCTACTAGGGGTGTAACGGTTCACGAAGATGTATTGAACTGTTTCGGTACGGCCTGTTCGGTTCGGTACACTTGCGTACTGTTTTTTTATTAAATGATAAAAATGTATTATTAGCACGATATTAAGCGCAGCGGAACAATGTTCCTAGGCGAGTTTCCGCACGGACGCTATTGAGTGACGCACAGTAGGTTTTTTTTTTTCATTGTAGTAGTACAACTTCCACTTTTGACTTTTTTCCAGTGTGAGTAAATCCAATTCAAAATCAAATTTTATTTGTCACATACACAGTACGATATGCAGTGAAATGCTTATGCGACTGGCCTGACCTAGAATATATAGAAGAATAAATGAAACTAAGAAAGAATAAACACTCTGGATATACAATATACGAATATAGCTATAAGGCACAAGAAAGACACAAGGAGAAGTAAACCTAGTTGTATAATAACAAGAAATAGAAAATGGAATTGTGGAATGGAGTGATCAAAAATGGAATTTCTAGGGGTGTGCAAACATGCAATAAAGTGACGTTAAGAAGCTTATGCGCATATTTAAAGTGACTTAAGAGTGTAAAATGTTCTGTTCAGTGACCAATAGTGTCAATGAATGTCCAGTATGTCATCCAGGATGTCCAGAGTAAGAGCAGAATGTGTGGATGAGTAGAATGGATCAGTACTGTGTGGGGTACTGATTAAGAGACTGTATCGCCTGTGGGAAGAAGCTCCTCCTCAGTCTCTCTGTGTTGGCCTTCAGGGAGCGGAATCGCTTTCCTGACCTCAGCAGAGAGAACTGTCCATTGTTGAGGTCCTTCATGATCTTCCTGGCTTTGGTCCAGCACCACTTGCTCTAGGTCAAGTGCAGGTCAGGGAGCTCGGTGTGGATGATGCGCACCACCCTCTGTAGGGCTCAATAATTTGGTTCAACGAATTTAAATGGGCGTCAACAAAAGTGTAATATGATGATCTAGCTCAGAATAATATAGAATATAAATATATACCCATTTTTTATATATTCAAAATATGATAAATGTATAGAACTTATTTAGTGATCTTGTTTAAAGTTGGATGAACTCATATTAAATGCAAATCTTAATTAGTTAAATGAAAAAATAAATGCTTTAAATGTTAGTACTACGGATAACATTAAAAATTTAGTTTAGCTTCCTAGGTCAAATAGGAACACATTAACCGTCCAAAGCAGAGCTATTCAAAGCTCCACAAATAAAACCAATGTCGCAACACGCCAGCGCAAAAGCAGGAATAATTTAATTTTACAGAATGAGCCAGAGAGCCCAGGGGCCCCTGAGAGAGCAGGTTCAAATGCGCCATTAAAGCATTAAAACATTGTACTGTTTAATCTTATTAAGCCACTGTGACCTGAAGCCATGAAGGCTTTCTACAAACAGCCTCATGTGAAGTTCTGCAATTCCTACATTGCTTTGGGAGCAGGAGACATGTCTACAGCACTGTGCGCTTCATTTTGGCTGCGAGCATTCTCACAGTGAGGCATGTGGGACATTCCCAGCGTGTTTTCAGTTATAAGAACAGACATCTGCACATGTTCAGAAAAAAAAATGCCTGGTCATTTAAATTGCCCAGAGGTTTTAAAGCTTGACATAGTTCAAAAAGAGAGGCTGTGTTGATAGAATTAAAGAGACAGTTCATGACTTTCAACTGGATTCAGGTCAATGGGTGGTAAAGAGTCCCAGTTATCATCTACAGCCTGAAATATGATCACGTTATACATTTTCAACACGATTGTTGATATTAAAATAATACCACACTACATAAGTCAAGGTAGTAAATCAAATTGATTAAATTAAACATTGTTTGAGATGGGACGGGTCGCACGGCATTACACATTCAGTAAACTGTAATATATGACTCAAAGCAATAACCGTATGAAAACTTGACATAAATTGTGACTTTTGAACAAACTGTGGAATGTTTTGCATTTATTTGGAATAAACATACATAAACATCAAAAAAGTAGGAAAGCTCTGATTGCTCAACCGGCTCCAACAAATTCTCATGTTTTCACCATGGATTATACCACTGATGCCTTTTAACATTACCAAGCAACTTCAAAATTATTTGAATAAAAATTGATAGAAAAATTTATATTCATCCGATATTTTATAAAATAAGACAATTTATCTGAGCACTTGACCAGGTAATATTTTAAGTCTTAAGAATATGCAAAAGAATCACATCTCAAATAATCTTCGTTCTTTTGTCACGTGTCCGCTTCGTAAAGACAACCAATGCAGTATCAGTCAGAAACTGAAAAGATTAGCTCTTTTTTTTTCGAGTCATTCGAGTCCTTTCGTTCTTTTAATGAACGGGCTTAACTCGAAACACCAAAATGATGTACATGTACCACTGAACCATTCCCCCTGTCCAACACGATTCTTTCCTCCACTTACAACAAATATTTGAACAAATTGGAAAAATAAGAACAAATTGTTGTAGAATGACCCATCACTAATGTAAACTGAAACAATAACAAATATAACTGCAAGCAGTAATGCGGGGCCAAGCATCCAGTAGGCAAAGCCTTTGGTACTGATGACTCACAACAAATTTGGTTGCAGAGATACAACTTCGGAAACCACTTGACTCAAAGGCATCACAATCGTCATGGCTCGAAAACGGTAAAAGCAATCAACACGCTACGAATAACTTTTTACCAGCAAGGTCTAAGGATGTTCCGAATCAAATTGGGTGAGAATCGGTCAAACGGTCTGGGTGGAGTTAGAAAAAGTAAGGTTTTCAGCCAATTCAACATGGCAGACAGGAAGTTTTCAGCTCAACCTAAGGAACAAAACTGGATGAGATTTTGACAATAGGCTAAAGCTAGCAAAAGTTATTAGCATTTTTCTAAAATCGTTTATATCTTTTGACCACAAGGTGGCGCTGGCGTAAAATTTGTTGAGTCCCTTCAGGGCATGGTGTCAAACATGCACAACAACTTTCAGAATTTTAAAGTAAAGCATTTTGAAATACAGCATTTTTTGGCAGAATTCAAAATGGCCGACGCCCAAAATGGCCGACACAGTAAAAATGGACATGGTTCGACTTGGCTTGATGCTCCAAACACACTGATACCAATTTTATGAATTTTGGACAAACGGTTTGGGAAATACAGGCCGAAATGCCAGTTTTTATATCTCCGGACCACTAGGGGGCAGAGCGACGAAACACTGCAAGCATCCTCAGATCATAGGTGTTACAACATAGACAAAGTTTGGTGTACATAAGCTAAAACGTTGCGAAGTTATAGCCTTACAATCATTTTTGCGAGGTTTTCGTAAGTCAGTAGATGATATGGAGCTAATTTCGTGAAGTTTGGACAAACGGCCACGGAGGAGTTAGCAAAAGTAGGTTTTACATAAAATTCCAAATGGTGGAAAAATTTTCATGGCGGAAAAAGACGTCATAGGGACAGGTGATTCGTCTTGAGCCAAGGAATCAGTGGAAAGTGGAATTTCGTTTATACGACTTACGTTTCAAAAGTTAATAGCATAAATGTGGGTGTAACTTTGACCTATTGGTTGCGCTAGACGGTTTGGCTTGGAGACTTCAAATTTGGCCAGCTTATAGGTCAGAGGCTTGGCAGTATGTGGGCCAAATTTCATTACTTTCCCCCACAAGCGGGTCATAGGGCTGCCAATGACTTCGCGGCGGAAGACACGGAAGAAGAATAATAATGGGAAGAAACGGAACAAACACAATAGGTGCCTTCGCAGCTTTGCTGCTTGGCCCCTAATAACCCAACAAGTGAATCCAAGTCATGCGTTACTCAGTTAATGACTCCATAACCAGATAATCCAGAAATGAATGGTTGATTACTCAATTTTAGAGACTGGTACTGGAGCTCTCGCATGTTCAAACAGTTAACCGGCTGCATCAGTTAATAATTACAACCCGACTGTTTTTGAGAAGGATTACGAACAAAGATTAATATTAACGCAAGATAGGATTTATTTTTCAGCCTTTATCAATAGGAAAATACATGAAGGACGGGAAGTGAATAGGGAGACCCTATGTTTCAGTGGTCCTGGACACAAACGCATGGGAGAAAAAGTTGTCTGTATGATACATGGCTTTATTGAGTTTTATCCGCTTTAATCCTCTGACTTAAAAAAAAAAAACAGAAATGTTCAAAAATGGATTTTTGATGTGATGGGCATGGATGCATCTTTTTTCGCGCTCAGTCTTTCCTTCATGAATCAGTTTACCAAAAAACACCAAATAGATCCAGGAACAGTATTTTCAATTATGTAAAAATATTGGATGCATGCAACATTTTGGTTCAATGTTTACTCTTTATTAACATCGCATACCGTCCACTTCAAATCAGGAGATTGAGAACAGTCACAAGCTAACAAACAATGTAAAATCAAAACATCCTAAACAGTTAAAACATTTAATGCAGCAAAAATGGAAAGAGCTAGCAAAACATATGGAAAATCCCCACAAAAGTGCAAAGTTACAAAAAAAAAGACAAATTTTATTCAAGTACCCTCAGGGTGGTATTTTGTTTTTACAAAGAACCCAATCCCTCAGAGCATTGTGAAAGTAGATAAAACAAGAGTCGTTTCAAATGACCGGATATGGGCTTCTTTACCTGGACTCATGTTTAAGAACACAACTGACGACCTAAATCTAGCTTTCTATGCTAAATAGAGTACTTTTTAAAATATACAAGTTCACATTATGGAAATTTTCTTCAACTTCCTTAATTTCCCATTTTCCAGCATTTACCAAAAAAAGATAGACAGTAAAAATGGTCAAAAATGAACACTTTTGTCATCAGGAATGTGTAATTGTAATTTGTAAATACAGGGTGTAAACAGAAGTTTCATGAGCACATTGAATCTAAATGTAAGGCAGGTCTTTGACCCAAAGCAATTCTCATTTCCCAAGTGGTCATCCAGAGATCATAGTTTCAGTCTCTACCTCGGGGCCCATTTACTCAGCCTCTCAGTGGGACGGTATTGACCACTCTGCTGATAGAGAGTCAATGACCGGAATAAGCCTGGCGGGAGAGATAGGATGGAAAGTCATGCTGGCCGACAGACCTCCTCCAGATGTACAGAGAAATTAAAGGAATCATGGTGGAATTCCTTGAGGTGCATTTGTGGGTCAGAAATTATTTAGACACTTTCGGTTGTATTACTGTCTACAGAACACTTAGTTCTGGCTCAATTGCTGCTCTAAGACAAGAACCAAATACAGTTCTGAATGTACTCCTCGTGTACAGTTCTCAAAAACCAAATTAATTTTTGACTCATCATGGATAACATTCATATAAACACCTGTATATTTTATATTTCAATGATCTGCAGATAAAAAAAAAAAAAAAAAACGAGCTGACCTACTTCATGTTACCCTGCAAGCGCATGAAACTACTTCAAACGTGCAGCTAACAAATGGATTGTAAAATAGTCTGTTTCTCCCCAAAGGCCACACATTCAACCTCTTTCTTACCCTGCACCTAAACAAACACACATGCGTCATTTCAACAGAGTGCTTTTGGCACCCCTGTGGACATAAATGGTGGAAATAAATAGTGGAATCACGGCACTAACATACCCTCCTAAATCAAGCTGAAAAGAATAGAACTTTGAGGGATTTCAAAAACAAACATCAAATGCAGTTGATTTCAAGAAATGAAAGGGACCTGAATCTACCCCATCACATACGTGTGATCATATAATTAGAATACCATGAAAAGTTGATGTATTTCACAAAATCCATTCAAAAAGTGAAACTTGAATGATGTATGCATCTGTCGCACACAGACTGACATAGTGTAAATGTGTTATTTGTTTTCATTTTGATGATCATAACTGAAAATAACGAAAACCCCAAACTCTGTATCTCACAAAATGAGAAAAGGTTCAATTTTGAAGACACCTGGTGCCACACTCTAATCAGTTCTGCCAGCTACAAAACTGATGACTTGGCATTTGCCCAAAAGACAACCATTGCCACCTTGCACAAATATTCCTCCACCAATCACAAAAAAGAGGCGAAAAGGAAGGAAAATATGTGGATATATAATAGGGATAACTACACCCTGGAGAGTATTGTGAAACAAAACTAATTCAAAAATGTTGGGGGGAATCTAGACATTCAGGATAAGTCTTGTGCTTACTGAAGCTTTTTGGTCAAGACTCCTCCATGGGGTCATTTGAGTGACATCAGATAAACATTCAAATTTTGTTTCACATAGCGTAATGTTTGGGAACAAGTGAATGTCATCAAACCAACTGACTGATATGCGACTAATGAGTCAAAATAACAGTTATAGACGGCGAGAGATAAATTAACCATGGATGAAGTGAATAAGTGTAAACAACTATGGTTCACCAGTCCCCTAAAACAATAAAAACTTAATTCTGGAATTATGTTTGGTGGGTTTTGTTTCAGTATGCCCATTTACAGCACAACCATTAAGCGTCTCAATCATCAGCACCATTACTCACCACTGAACAATGGTGCACACTTCATCAACAGCCATTCCAATAAGATGTTCCATGGAAACTTTTGTTTGGAGCATATCTCTACTTTTTTTTTCTCCGACTACCAATTCTGGGGGAACCGAACAAAAGACAGAATTGTCCTGCAGTGATATCCATATCTGCTGCTGCGTGTTTACTGGATTTCATCTTCTCCCTGAAATCCAGTTAAGGCGAACCAATCAGAACATGAGTTCCAGATTCTTGAAGTGTTTCCAGAAAACTGTACGAAAGGCTGTGGCATGACGTCTGAGGCTGATACTAGGGTGTCTAGCTCCAATGGCATAAATGAGCTGGACACAAAAATTGTGCAAAAACTACTTTTCGAACCCTCCCTTCTCTCTCTCTCTTCTGTGTCATTTCCCGTCTACATCTACTGTCCTGTCAACAAATTAATAAAGGCAATGGCTTTGGTGGATTCATAAAAAGCGGACTGTGGCTGGAGTCAATACTTCAAATACTGACACATGAAAGAAACAAGTTTCACCTGTCGCATTCTTTGACTCTCGAACAAAAGACAGCTTTCTCCTGGGCAAAAGAATAAAAAGTCTGGACAACTACTGAGTGAGTTAAAATTAAGTAAATTTTGCATATCATTTGGAAATCAAGACTTCAGAGACTGGAGGAAGAGAGGAGAAGGACTGAGCATAAGTAATCGAAATTCTACAGGCTACTGTTAGGAGGAATGTGATGGAATGCCAGACCCAACAATGCAGAAGAGCTGAAAGCCACGACCAACGATGTAGTGCCACAGACTGATCGACTCCATGCCACACCGCATTCTGCAGTACTTTAGGCAAAAGATGTAATGCTTACTCCACCAACTCGACTCACGCATCAGTGTTTCCCTTACCATTATATTAGGGGAGCGCCCCGCCCCCCCAACGGCACCCCCCGCCCCCCTTGAAGGTCAAGTTAATTTTATTTTATTTTCGTCGAATAACGACAGAAGTAATTTATATATAACAGGTCTTTGCTTTTTTCTTTTATTAAACTAAATAGCATTATGTTATTTATACGATGGCATGTAATTTCTGTCTCAACGTTTGCGCGTTTACAATTGTCCTCCGTGTCGCGCACGGCGGAGTTCCGCTCCGATGCGCGCGCACCGCGGAGTTCCGCTCCGCGTCGGAGAGTATGTCGCAGCAGGCAAAAATATCCGCGTTTATTAAACGCTCC
>SRMA01026965.1:79090-154709 GCA_007224835.1 Danionella cerebrum | reverse complement strand
TTATTATATCATCTGTTTATACTACATTATCTGTTTATGTTAATATTATTATTATATCATCTGTTTATACTGTATTATCTGTTTATGTTTATATTATATCATCTGTTTATACTGTATTATCTGTTTATGTTTATATTATTATATCATCTGTTTATACTATATTATCTGTTTATGTTTATATTATTATATCATCTGGTTATACTATATTATCTGTTTATGTTTATATTATTATATCATCTGTTTATACTATATTATCTGTTTATGTTTATTTTATTATATCATCTGGTTATACTATATTATCTGTTTATGTTTATATTATTATATCATCTGTTTATACTATATTATCTGTTTATGTTTATATTATTATATCATCTGTTTATACTACATTATCTGTTCATACTACCAGATCATATGTTTATACCATAGTTTATCACACTGCTGTTGTTACCCAAATGAGGATGGGTTTCCCTTTTGAGTCCGGTTCCTCTCAAGGTTTCTTCCAAAAGGGAGTTTTCCTTGCCACAGTCGCCCCAGGCTTGCTCATCAGGGACATGTACACCACTTAGTAATTAATTTCTTTTCACTTTGTTGAGTTTAAACTTGTTGGTTTACTGTAAAGCTGCTTTGAGACAATGTCTGTTGTGAAAAGCGCTATATAAATTAAAAAAGAAAAAAAAGAAGAAGAAGTAATGCAATACATAATGCGATTAATTGTATTACATGAATGTACAACGTGAACATTTATATAATGCCAGTGCTTAAGCCTTATGCTAAATTAAACTCAAGGCGAAGAGCATATTTAGTAAATATTTCGCTTTTTTGTTGCGTTTTGATAATGAAAATTGGGAGGAGCCTGAGCATTATCTAGTCACCAATAGCACAAATAGGTGTTTATAGCTCCAGTGATCTTTTGCCTATTAATAATTTGAAGAAAGTGCCCCACCTTCACCACTTCGCTACACTGGGGTCTCTGGGTTTAGGATGGGTTTCTCGGCTCAGGTCGCTTCCTGACTCTAGAGCAATTTCATGTAGAGCTCCATGAGCTTCCTTGGTTGCCAAATGCACCTTGTGTCTCCGTGCCAATTAACAGTATGGTGAACAAGTGAAATGATCATCCTCAAGCTGCAAGTACAAGGTTCCTTCTGGCGTAATTCAATGGTTAGTACAATTTAAAATAGGTAGTTGCATAAATTGTAATAGAGCAAGATGGGTATGCGACCGGTTTTCACATTCATGCAGAAAATGGGGAAAACCACTATGTCACATGTAAAATGACAGTGCACAATCCAGATCAGAATAATGTGTCATGTGAACAGAGCCACAATGCAACTTCTGTCCCCTGCTCACGTTTTCCTCTAAAAAAAGTAATTAAATTTAGTCCTCTAATCCCTTTGATCGGGTTAATCCAGTGGGTTTGCAGATGACACCATGCACTTTCCATAATTGGTGAAGCTTGGGAATACATAAAATGCCAGGAGAGGAAGAGAAGGAAAGCATTTAATATTCTTTTTAACAATGAGGGCAAAGCATTTGTGCTCGGCGATGTTTCTGTTTCACATTAGTGCAGAGGCAGAGCACAGATTAGAACTGGATTAGTGATCCACATCCTCATGTCCTTCTTTATAGATAACCTGCCTGTCAGAGTAGCACCGGAGCTCATTAAAGCTTCCCTCCTACAGAGCTCCGGCTGCCTGCACGTGGATTCAGCTGATGCTCTCTTCACAGCAGCACGTTTGCAAAGTCAATTAATGCATTTCACATTTGAACAGATCTCAGAGGAATCTACAGTAAAATAAAACATTTTTTTTCTAAGATCTATGGCATGTGTGCGACACTGATATAAGTAACTAATGTGCGGTTTTCAAACCTTTAAGATATCAACGTGCATAGACCATGGTGTTAATAGAAGTATTGGATTAAGCCTAAGAGGTCTGGGACTTTTTGATCGTTTTTACTACTTTACAATTTGCTCTAATATTCATTCATCATTCATTCATTTTCCAACCTGCTTATTCACTTTTGGGGCCACGGGGGTGTCAAGGTGTTTCTTATTTTTGACTGCATTAACTTTTCCTCTCCTCATCTTCTTGATTGCTCCTCATTGGTCTCAGGTGTTCCTCATCTAGCCAATCCTTTCTTTCTCCCTATTTAAGCTCAGTTCTGCTCACTAGTCACTAGTGAGGTCATACTGTTTGTTATTCCCTGTGGCAGGTTTCCTGAGATTTATTTAGTATTTTATTTCTGTCCTCAGAAGATAATTTCTGGCGTGAGATCTCCGCCTGCTCTCCAGTGCCGTTTGTGACTTTTCTTTTTGTTGGAGAGATTCTTTGTTTAATAAACTTAATTTTTGACCTGCATTTGGATCTACTGTTCTTGAGTGTCACAGGGGGTCTGCCGGTGCAGCGCACATTAGGCGAGAGGCGGGGGTACACCCTGGACAGGTCGCCAGTCCATCGCAAGACAAATTAAAATTTAATAAATTACCTTTAAAACATATCATTTTTAACACAGCCCCAGCTTCTTTAAGTTATCAACATTAGACAGTGATTCCACAACAATCCTGAAATTGTAATAAAAAAATAACAATTCCGAGTATTACATTTTGTCATTTTTTACTGCACAATCAAAAATATTGTCAACAAACAGTTGTTTTGTATTATAACAAAAAACAAAAATGTTTAGACAAAAAAAGCAAAGACAAGGTCAAAACATTTGGGAAAATTTTATAAAAACAAGAGGCAAACCTCTTGTAAACAGTATACACTGTTCCAAGCACTTTTTGTGCCATTTTTTTGTGACAGACCTTTGAAAAATACAAGCCATATCACATGTATTCTACTTCTGAGGTTAATCCCTTCTTTTCACCACTAGATGGCACTGATGGCACCAATTTGGGGTCTGTAAAATGAAACCAAAAGACCGTCACACATTGTTTCACATTTTATCACCTTGCAAATTACGTGTAATAATTCTTTGTTTAAACCAAAAATATCAAAACTAATAACCTTTTTAAAACCTACACATATTTGAAATCAAAATGAAACAATAGCTGGGTCGTGTTAACTTAACTCAAAAAAGCTGCAGTGATTGTGAAGATGAAATAGGCAAAAAGACCATCAAGAGATGATTTTTAGATTTCCATTTTTGGATTAGATTTTGTTTTTGCTTCTATGACAAAATTATAAGTAATTATTTATAGTTTTGATTAGAAAAAGAAAGGAAAGTTATAATTTATTTTATTCTGAACTATTTTTGTAACTGTTTACTATTTGGACTCACATTGAAAAGAGCAATTTTTGCCTTTATCAACAGTTGGGGCAGTAGTTAGACAGGAAGTAGATTGGAAGAGAGAGAGTTGAGGCTGGGGAATAACACATAGATCAGAAATCGAACCCTAGTCACTGTCCTCTACACCCCAGGAGCAGACAAATGTGATCAATTAAGGTGTAGCTCCCGGTGGAAAAAACTCACACTAGCATTTCCAATTCACTTGGGAAGCTATATGAAACTCCACCCAAAGAATTTAGCCTGTAGGTGAGCCCAGTGTGTTGTGTCTAAAAAGGCAAACTGATACCAGACGTTTCCTGTTTGTACTCTAAATGCTGTAAATCATACATATAGGACAAAAAGAAAGTTACACTGCTCTCAACTGTATGACATTTGGATATCTGCTAAGATCAAATGTATATTATACACTGTTTAGTAACAACCTGCGACTCGATTTCCAAAGAAAACTACAACCTGAAAAATTCAATCATTGTTTTGTTGCATTTGGGATGTAAATCATCATTGGGAAATAAGTCACTCAGCCCACTCCCACTAAAAGACTTTACTGCTACACAATCCCAGTGTCATTTATAACAGAGCAAAGCAAAAAAGCACTTTGGGATTTTATCCTGAGGGCAAGTAGACTGACAGTGTGGTAAATATCCAAGGCTGTTATAAATCTCCACCTGGTCTGAAGTGCTGGAGGGAGGTGTAGATATATTAAATGGCAGTGTGTCGTGGGGCCTCTGGGAAAAGTCTGTCAGTGTGTGAGGAGGATAGAGATTCATCAGCACAGCAGAGAGGAGATCAGCATGAACCTCACGTCTCCTGGAGAGCTGTCCTAGCCTCTCACACTGCCCTCCTGGAGACCCCAGAACACACATGCTCAGCATCAACACACCCAGAGAGACATACTGTACTTTCATGATGAAAAGGACAACACGGAGTGTGGTGCAAACCAGTCTAGACATTCCAGACAAAACAATTACAACAAACACACAGAACAACTAAAATAAAATCCAAGAAAACACAACAACTTAGTAGTTTCCTAAAATAATCAATGGCATAGAACAGCAAAATGCAATGCACCCCTAATCACCTATTTACACACGATGTAGGGTGCTAATTATAACCAAAACTTAGCCTACTAGGAGTCTCTTGGCTAAACGAGGCCCACAAAAGTCTGGATGTTAAAACTTTAACTATCAGACAAAACAATTTCAGTTTGTCTGAACAGAAAATGAATAATTTCAGAACACTGCATCTATTCATTCATTTTCCAACCCGCTTATTACCAGTTGCCAGTCCAACGCAGGGCAACATTCACTCACACATTCACACCTAAGGGGAATATAGATTATTCAATTAACCTAACCGAACGTTTTTTAGGGATTGTGGGAGAAACTGGAGCACCCAGAGGAAACCCACACAGCCACGGGGAGAACATGCAAACTCCTTCCAGGAAGGTCACCGACGAGCCTCGAACTGGCAACCTTCTAAATGGAAGGCCCACTGCGCAGTCATATATACATTATACATTTTATACATAGTTTATTATTTTACAATCAATGTAAATAAGATAAGCCATTGATGTTTACCTGTTTTGACATATGCGACAAGAACTATTACTTATACTACTTAAGAACTATTAAGATATATACTACTCATAACTATTTAGATTCGTTAGCACTGCCTGGGGGTCATGAGACTTAGAGATGTGGTTTTATTATTTAAGGTATCTGTATGGTTCTGTAATTTCAACAGCTCGAATACGTCTCCTCAATAAGTATCGGTCATATCGCATACCTCGATGAACTGGCCACCAAGAGGCGATGGTTTCCAAGGTACTCGAGCCCTTTGATCGCTGCTTGCAGCTTTTATACAGTTTATTGTTTTAAAATGAATGTTAATATTATGTATTAAACTATAAATGTTGTTTTAATGTTTTAATACAAAAAATATACTTAAAGTAGGACTGGCACCACCCAGTCATAAACAAAATTAACAGACCATCACAGGGGAATTGAAACTCCTGTGGTCATCAAACCTATACGACTTGACCTTCGTAGAAGCTATGCAGGCTCCACAAAAGTAGTACCAAGCTGTGTATTTAACAAAAGCCTATAGAACAAAGAAATTGTTCTGCAAATAAACTCTAGACATTTATCTGTGAATCTTGAGAAATAGGTTAAAGAGCTCTGAAGGTCTTCCTTTACACTCACCTACAAAAACACTAATGTTTAGGTTTAGGTCTAACAAATATGGAACAATACCTCTCCCTCCTTGACCTATTTTTTCTTTAACAAAGATATTTTAAAATATATTTCTAAGAAAAGCATCTCATTGGCACAAACCAGATTTCACTCCCTCATACATTTATGAAAGACAGCATAATGAACACCTCTGCAGGAACAGCTACGGTAAAATTGGAGAAAATCGTTGATAAAAGATCCCATCTGTGGACGTGTGATAGTGAGTGTCATATTTCATACGTACCTTAAGAAATCACTTTTCTTATCTTAAAATGGATATGGTCTTCAATTGCAAGATTAGGGGATTGATTTAGTTTTAGTTAAATATTTCTTTTTATTTAGTCATTAATGGCTTTAGTAAAACTTTTTATGTGTAGGCCAGGGGAGGGTTGTTCATTCATTCATTTTCCAACCCGCTTATTCCCTTTTGGGTTCACAGGGTTTGTCTGTGCCTACCTCCAGCGCACATTGGGCGAGAGGCGGGGGTACATCCTGGACAGGTCGCCAGTCCATCGCAGGGTAACATGCACTCACACATTCACAAAAAACATACTTCTTATTCTTCTTTTTCGTGTTTTTATGCCAGTTTACAACAATGTGAGAGGTGCATTGCTGCCTCCTACTGCTCGGGAGTGTGAATCAAGGCTTATATTTTGTTAATTAAGCCTGTGCTTTATATATATATGTATGAGAAGCATAAAGAAACTGGCAATGTTGAGGATCATTAGATGATCAACGTTGAGATGCAGTAGTGAGCCAAGGAAACTTGTGCAACAACTGCAAGACACTTCAAGCTGATGAGCCTTCAAAGCAGAAGCTGTCCAGCTGTTCCACCAGCTCGGAACTGGCAGAAACTAGTAGGACCCAGATACACACATTTAGACCCAGATCACCCATCTGGTGCTCAACAAAAAAGCCATACCACAGGTGACTCAAGCATGCACAGAATCTTGAACTGGGGTGCAGAAACATGGAAGCAAGTGCTTTGGGTCGTTGGTTCTCAATGAGAAACATTGATTGTAGCAATCGAGGAAGCTTGTACATTGAAGGGCTGGAGGATGCTACAATAATGAGCATCTACAGGCAACAGAGAAGCATGGTGGTGTTTTTTGAACGTTTAGGGGTTGCATTTCTGCAAATGGAGTTGGTCAGGATGAATGGTGTCATCTATACCATGAAATACAGGCATCCACCATGCGAAATATTCAGGAAGGTTTATGATTGGCCACAAATGTATTATGAGACCAAAAATTTAGCCAAAGTCATTAAGAACCATCAGTGTAAAGAAAAACAAGAAGTACTGGAGGTGAGGCATGGCCTTCACAGCATTCTGATCTCAACATCCTCAAGAGTGTCTGGGATTACATGAAGAGACAGAAAGATGTGAAAAAAGTGAGCAATTTTCCTCTTTGATGAAAATAAATGAATTTTTGAAAGCATTCTTTGGGTCAAGTGACACAAATAGTCGTAATTTAGTATCTGATACTTGAAAGTTCTAGTGGATTCCTACCAGAAATTCTACTTTATAAAAGCATACAGAATATTACACTTTATTTTCACACTTACTTTAAGACTATTATTACATAACTTTTGAAAGGCAATAAGAATCCGTAAAATAGTTGATTTTTCAGTTATATCACTTGACCATTAACACTCAGCACATTCCTTATTTAAGTTATGAAACAGATCTTTCAGACGGAATGATAATCTTGGAGTGTATAGCATCACGCACTGCAATATAAAGTACCATGAAGATTTTATTCAATTTAATAATGCTTCTGTTATACATCATGTCATTATCTAAACCGGACATAAAGATCAGAACTTTCCTCATGACTCCAGTAATGTATTCTGTTCATTATGCAAATCAGACTGATGGAACATTTCTGAACATTGACTTATTAATGTTTTGTTCCAAACGTGGCCTCTCAGGGCTTCAGCGTGTGCAGTAAAACCCCTGTTAAAACCGATTCTGGAATCCTTTAATTTCATCCCTCTGGCAAATCTTGCTGATGGATCTGATCTGTTTGAGCAGCAATTTCCTGCTTCTCTAATCAGACAGAGACTCATGCTGCCGAAGAGCATATCTGCATGTATTATGTATTTAAAGTTTGCTTGCTAATCATTCCATTTTCATTGAACTTTATTATATTATGTCATTCTACACTCTTCTTACACGACCAAAATCATGTAAGAGACATTTCAAGTACCACGAAATTCACAATGTCTCAGGTCTTTATAAAGCTTTTACATTTGAGTTCTCTAAAGTTTCTGCAACTCTTTGCTTATGTTTACATATATCTTTTTTTATCAAAACACATCTGTATAAACATAAATAAACTCGTCAATCCCATTCGAATTGGAATGCCTCAAAATCTCACTCATTTGGCCAATCTGCACAAAAGTTGGTACAGAAAAACCTACTTAAAAACAATACACTGAAAACTTCTGGGCAGGCATATTTTCATTGCAAATGCAATGGGATTTAGTGAGTATTTTGATTCTTTTTTTTTCTTCATAAAAACACCTACAATATATAGTTTGTTTGAAATGATCATTCACTTGTTCACATCGAGCCTCACATTCATTCCAAACATATTCGGTCACATGCATGCTACACACCCTTTGTAGGCAAAATCAATTCAACTGGAAGGCTTTTGACAAGGTTTAAGAGTGTGTTTACGGAAAATGTTGACCATTCTTCCAATAGGGTATTATAGATAGTGGCCTTCAGGTCTTCTACATTGTTGGGTCTGGTTTGTCGTATCATCCTCTTCACAATACCCCCATAGATTTTCTATAGGGTTAAGGCCAGGCATGTTTCCTGGCCAATAAAGAACAGGCATACCCTGGTCCTTATACCATGTACTGTTAGCTTTGGTCCGTGTGGAAAATTAAATCTTTACAAAGATGTTCAGGAGCAAGAACCATGAAAACACTAGCAGAGGACATGGCACTCCAAACCATCACTGACTGAGGAAACTCAAGCAACAGGGATTTTGTGCCTTCTTCCAGATTCCACTTTTATTTCCAAAGGAAATACAAAATGTGCTTTTAACAAAAGCATACTTTTGGACCACTCAGCATCAGTCCATTTCTTTTTGTCTTTAGATGCTTCTGATGCTTTCTATTGTTCAAGGATTCCGACAGCTGAAACCCCTGTCTTGCAGTGGTGGTTGGTGGTTCTTGAACCTTCGCTGTAGTATGTAGTTCATGAATCTCCTCCATTTTTTTTGAACAGGGTTTAATTTCACAATCCTTTCTGGGGTGTGGCTATCACTATTCCTTTTACACGTACACAACTGTCAAGTCAGGAGTTTTTAAAATTGGACCTTTTCACAATTTTGTGGAATTAAAAGAAATAAACACTTGATATTGTCGCAGGAGAGGGATCACACAACAAGGTTGTAAACAGATAATATCCCCGGAGGGTGGATTTATTAACAACAGTGGTGATTTGGAGTGCTCAGCTGTGGTGCAGTCTTTATCGTGCTCGGTGCTCGTGTCCTCTTCTTCCGTGCTCGTGCTCTTAGAATCCCAACAGTGCTCGTGAGTTTCGATTCCGGGAGGATCGGGATTGAGAAAGGTCGTCTTCTGGCGATCATGGACTGTCTGGGAAGAGAGAGAGAGAGAGAGAGAGAGAGGCGTTAGCTGCTGCTGCACTCTTCGGAGATCAAGCTCGCTGTGGCAGCTTTCTCTCTCTCTCTTATGCTGCCGCGCTGATGAGGCGCGGCTGTTCCCGATCCTCCTATGATGGCGGGCGTCAGGTGTTTTCATTTTATGCCAGGACCGCGCTGATTGGAATGGACCTCCGTCACAATATGTATCAGTCTGTGTGCAATGAATCTATGTGTTCATTTGTATTTCTACATATATTTTGAAAGGAATTATTGAAAAAAAAAGTTTTTTAGTACATTTTTAATCTGTTCAATCAGCTACCATAATAGCAATAATAGCAATATCAACCCAGGCTTTCGGTGACGAAACCGTTAGCCCAACTTGTGACATGTTCGAGCAGCAAAATCATGGCCTCCCACTGGTTTTCATAATTGTATAAATATTTTCTATTTTTTGCAGAATAGATGCAGCTGCTTGTCATGAAAACCCATTCCAGGAAGCTCTTTACAGATGTTCTTGAGCCACTTGAAGTTTGAATGTCGGTATTGATTGACAGCAGATACTGGCAACCTCTGTGTACTAATCATCTGCTGACCCTGGCATACTTTGCAGTACCCAAGTACTTCCACTTTATTATAATACCACTGTAAACTGACATTGGAACTTTTAATAGTACAGAAATACTTTCATAAAAGTATTTATAATACTATAAATACTAACACATAACTATGTTTGTTTCAAAGGTGGTACCTTATCACAGTACCACACTAGAATTCACTGAGCCTCTGAGAGGGGCCTGTTCTTTCCCTTTGTATTTAGTGTATTTGCTTAATACAATATGTGCTGTAATGAAGTATGAAAAAGCATATAATTTATCTACACAACCATCTGACTAAGAAAGCTCTAAAGAAGTAACAGTCTGGTTGAACCAAACACATGCAAACATGTACACACAGTTCAGTGAGTCTTTGACTGTTCCTGGGACTGCATTGATCCGTCTACTGGCGAGCAATCAGCTGTCTGTGGAAACGTCAATGCAGGCATCAATTACCTAATGCATTTTAAATAAGTTCTTTTGTTGCCTACTCCATAACAATGAATAGAAACATAAGGTAGATGCTTATAAACTAGGGACAGTCTGAGGTTAAAGAAATATCCATGTCTACAGGTTTGTCTCATTTCTCCAACTTACCAACACCCTGGTACACCTTGAATTCAATAAAGAATGCGCTGATACCAATCACATCATTCAAATGGCATTTATTTTAGCACTCGTGTCGTTTTTTTCATAGAGGAGGATGACACTGAATAGCAAAAACAATGATTGTAAAATCATCAATGGTTTAAACCATTATTCATTCAGAAAACATGAACATTTTTTGACAGCCCAGTAGCTCAATTGGTTGGTAGGGCTAGTTTGCCCTTGGTTTTGGTTCAAGGTTATCTTTGGGTTTTCCTAATTGGAGTTTGCAAGGTTTCCCTCTCAATGCATTGGTTTTCTCTAGGGACTCTGCTTCCTCGTACAGTCTAAAAACTTGCATCATATTAAATATTTTGTCAAAGTTTTGCTTAAAAGTGAATTGTGAGTGAATGTTTCCATGCTTTCCCAGAATCCCATGGAAAGCAAGAACTGACAAAAAAAAGTGTTCATTCATTCAAATTTCGCTTTGGATAAAAGCGTCTGCCAAATGTAAACGTAATGTATAGATTTAATGACCTTTCCTTTCATGGACCAAATAACATCTGTAGTTATACATCTGGTGACTTTGATGGTAAATACGACAGATGGTACAGCAGAATACCTTTCTTTAAGAAAGTAAGTTAGAGTAGGTGACACTCCAGACAAGCACTGTGGATGGAGGCATCTTCGACGAGACCAGGAACCGGAAGAAGCAGAAAAAGGTTGGAGAGATGATCGACGGAGTTTAGAGGTAAGTACACCAAGAGGTTAGTCAGCATTTCCACACTGAGACAAACACAGAGTGGGGAGTCAGTAGAGTTGAGTTAGAAGATGAGGAGACCGGACAAAGAGTGAAGGGAGTCAATGTCAATGTCACATTTATTCATATAGCACATTTCACAGTCTCCCAGGTGACCTTCCTGAAAGGAGTTTACATGTTTGGGTCCTTGCGTGAGTTTCCTCGGGGTACTCCGGTTTCCTTCACAATCCCAAAAAAATTTGGTTAGGTTTGAGTGAATGTTGCCCTGCGATGAACTGGCGACCTGTCAAGGGTGTACCCCCAAATCTCGCCCAATGTGTGCTGGAGAGAGGCACGGGCAGACCCCCGTGAAAAATAAATGAATGTCAAATTATATCGTACAAATTAAAAATATAGCTTAAATCAGAGCAATTTTCTTAAGGGTGTTTAAGATAGATAGACGAGAGAGAGAAAAGGACAAGAATGAAACTGATAGAAAGAGCAATAGGGAGAGAGAAGGAAAAGAGAGTGAGTTGGAGGAAAAGGAGAGGAGAGAAAAACGAAACTAGAGAGAAAGAGAGAATGAAAATAGATTACAGAGAAAGTAAGAGAGAGACATTGTTAGTCTCTCTTTGTTCTTTAGTTGTTCTTTTCTTTTTCTAAGTGTGGCTCATGATTATCTTCAGCTGCCTCATTAGGGCTCACCTGCCGCTGAAGCGCTCTAATTATGCTGCCTATTTAGATGCACTTCTCTTTAGATTATTACTTACTCTACTCCATACATAGCGTGCGGCTTCTTACCTGTCTTTCTGGTGACAGTCTTTCCTTGCAACGATCCAGTCCTGTCTAGTCCTGTTGGGTGTGCGGTCTTTCCTTCTGGATTTCTCAGTCTCTTCTCTATCCATGGTCGGTGGTTGCTCGGACGCAGAGGAGACTCACCACGTTCAACCTGAGCGTTAGTTTCCTTTTTTGGCTTTGAACTGTTTTTCTGTCACCACTTTCTTTTGGTTTATATTTATCTGGCTTGTCTGGTATTTATGGTATATTATGGTATATATTTATGTGGCTTATACAAAAATAATCCATTCCAGGGTGGCTTTCGTATCTAGAAGCAAATCTCGAATTAAACGTGCTAAGTCAAAAGGGTAGATATGAATCTGGGCACCTTACAAACACTCTATTCTACTGAGAAATTAGAAGAAATACTTTAAAATTTAGCATTTTACAACATTATATTGATCATTTGTACAAAAGATTGCAGACATAGTAAGTGACCGGAGACTTGCACCAAGAAAGAATATTTTGAACTAGTGTTAACACAACAATCATGTAATCAATACTATTGCAGGCAAGAAATACAAAATGAATGATAAAATGTTTCTGCCCGTCTTATCTACGGCATGACTTTAACAGCACGAAAAACACCATGAGACCTCCAGCCTCTGATGGAGCACAACCAACAATGATGAGCACATGGAGTTTCATGTCAGGATGTGTTGACTTCAGTACTGAACTTTTCATTCACTCCAGACAGAAAACTCAATTTGAAAGAGGAGAGAACAGAACAGCAGCCATTGTGTCTCTTGTGTGAGCATTTGGAAAGCAGACGGAAATCACAACGACTACACGTGTCGTTAGCTTTGCATTCAAGGCTAAAAACACCCAAACTTATTTATAAACCATGTGTGGTATGCTTGATTTTCCATTGATGTTTTTCCACAGGGGAATGAAGCTTCTGACACTCACCGTCTCGGTGTAGAGATTTCTAAGGTTACTGAGGTGACACCGCGGAGCTCTTGCAGATAGTGGACATGTGTTTGCCAGTGGAACACATAAACTTTAAACTACTCTGCATGAACGCGTATGCATAAGATTTCTCATTTCTCTTATAGATGCTTTAAAAAACTCCCAACATAATTATTGTAAGTATTATTTTAATTTACTCCATCCTGAACTTGGCTTAAAAAAATAAATAAATAAATAAATAAATCAAATAAAAAAAATAAAATAAAACAAAACAATAAAAACACATTTAATGAAATTGTGTTTGGCACATTTCCGCTTAGGGCACCCAGCAGTAGCCCTGACCCTATTGATTTCAAGTCCCTTTAAGCCTGGATGCAGTATGGCCTTGATTTTGCTATTTCCATATGCAGGAAAGTACCACATGAATAACCAACTTGAAGTCTCTTTTCGATTTGCACCAATACATAAATCCAATTCTGTACACCTCTGCTCAAGAGCATCTCAATTGAGCATCATTTCGGAACACAGGAGAGACAACCCTGGCCGTATGCAATCAATATGAAGAAGAGGGCGATGCTCAAATACTCGTGGTCTATTGTCCATGATCACGTCCCTGTTTGGAAACACATGGCACGTGATGATAAACATGTGACCACAGACATTCACGTGTCGGCTCTGGGGCCTCACAAACACATTTCTGGATGTGTCTATCCCAGCACAACTCTGCCATGGGAGGGAAAACATTGCTCCAGCATTTACAGAGCACATGAGCACCAGACGGGAGTGTTAGGTTCAGTCATGCGTGTCTGGTGCTATATATGGAGCCACATTTCCTCCGCTGAAAAACATAATGATAAAGGTAATTGAGTTTCTATATGATAATTCAAATATCTTCAGGACAGTGAAAAAGACTAAAGACTACAGAAACATAATCCAAAAATAGCAAAGTGTTCTCCACCATTTATGCAATATGGTAGAAGCTGCAATGTTTCAGGTATTACTTGGAGAAATTATACAAAAAAGTAGATTTTATATTTGGCAAACACTTATATCCAAAGGGACTTGGGGACAAAAGAATTTGTCACAAAGAGTACATTAAGAAAAAAAAAGATTTGTTCTTTTAAAATTTCTGCTTTTCAACTAGAATTTTGGACATTATTCCAATAGCTGGGGACAAAGACCTTCTGAGTGTCATTTCACTAAATGTTGTGAATTTAATGAACGCAAGATTCTGATGGATGCCGATTTTTGAAGGTAAAAGGGTGTGGATCCTGTAATTGCATTTAAAGTTAACATATGCAGCAATAGGAGGTCAGTGGAGGGAAATAAAGAGAAGTTTGGTATGGGCTCTCCTGGGTTCCATGAAAACTGATTGAGAGGTTTGGGATCTAATGTGTAGTTAAATTCTCAACAAAAAAAAACATTGAAACAAATCAGTCTAGATATCAGTCTAGAACCAGAAATAGAAGTAGAACAGTTGAAGTTTAAAAAATGTCCACTGGTTGCAATAGCTGGATATTATTGTGGCGCGATAGATCGCAATGCAGAATTGTCACAATACATATCATTTACATTTACATTTATGTATTTAGCAGACGCTTTTATCCAAAGCGACTTACATTGGGAGTAAAAATCAAGCAGTTTGGTACAAAGTTTTTAAGTTAGTAAGTGCTCGAAAGAGTAGAGTTTTTAGCTGCTTTTTGAAGGTGTAAAGAGATTCAGTTTTCCGTAATGGGACGGCAATGGAATTCCACCAGCCAGGAACTGTGAAGGAGTTTGCCGCTCTGAGATGGGACCACCAGACGATGTTCATTTTCTGAATGGAGGCGTCTGGAGGGGACGTAGAGCTGGAGGAGTTTGTGAAGGTATGAAGGAGCGGAGCCTGTGACTGTCCTGTATGTCAGCGTCAATGATTTGAACTTGATTCGAGCCTCAATGGGAAGCCAGTGGAGAGAGATGAGGAGAGGGTTGAAGTGAGCTCTTCTTGGTTCCTTGAAGATCAGTCGAGCTGCCGAGTTCTGGATCATCTGAAAGGGTCTGACCGCACATGCAGGAAGTCCAACGAGAAGAGCATTGCAGTAGTCGAGTCTTGATATGACCATCGCTTGGACCAGAAGTTGGGTTGAATGTTCTGTAAGGAGATGTCTGATCTTTCTGATGTTGAACAGGGCGAATCTGCAAGAACGAGCAGTTTTAGCAATGTGTTCCTTGAATGTCAGTTCTTCATCATGGAGCTACTGGGAGATATCATCTAGGAGCTGAAGTATTTGCTTCTTGGAGTGATTGTGATACTAGTCATTTCTTTACCTTTTCTTCTTGTTTTATATGATATTTACTTTGAATCAATTATCCTTTACTCACATTTTAAACAAGAACGATTAAAAAATCAGCTAGGAGTAAAAAAAAAAAGACTTAATGCAAACATTAACACTGCCTCCTAGTGGAAGGATGATATGAAATGCTAAGTAGAACCTAGCCTTCTTAACTTTGTGATCTCAATAGTTATATTGTGATGCATATCGTATCATGGACATAATATCAAGGTATAATTTCATTTCATAACTTTGGGATTAGGAAGGTCGTACATCTGATGAGTAAATAACCAATCACAAGAAAGTTGTAAAGCTGAGAGAAAATTACATGTCACTGGCTCCTACAGTAAATAAAACACCAACAATCACAGTTTTCATCGCTTCAAATCTAATTGATAAAATTTCTGTTTTTAAAAACCTGTACACAGGCAATTTATTGCCAGGTACTAAACATACCTGGCAATAAAGCTCATTCTGAATCTGATTATAATATAATTTCAAAGTGACCTATTTCCACCGTGCTATAAGCTCCTAGCCATTCGGAAAATATTAGTTTCAATCTTTTATGATGAAAGATTCCCATTGGTTTGAACAAAGTGAAAATGTGAAGGTTAAAGAAAGAAAAGCTGCACTGGCACCACAACACGTGCACAAATGGTTTATTTTAATACAGACGTCAGGTGAAGCCTAGGACACGTGGCGCAAATCTTTCTTTCTGATTGATTCTGCTCTAGTCAATGCCCAGAGAAATCTAACAAGAGACTGTTCCATGACACACTTCTGAAAGGAAAAGAGTGAATGGAACACCGAACGTGTGATTGTAGAAAATGAAGTTCATTCATATATTGTTGAAACCATTTGGGGATGTGACATCATCACTAATGTGCGAAAGTAAATCCCACATTTTTCAGTGACAAGAATAAATAGCACTTTTTAAATAGTAAGGAAAAATGCTTTTCAAGTGCCAGAAGTTTTATAAATGCATTCCACTGCATTTGCTCAAGTTGTAAGTCTTCATCATTGAATGCTTGAAAATCCAGGAGATGCTTTTGACCAAAGTAAAAACACAACAAGCAATTTGTAACAAGGTCAGATAATAATGAGTGCTCGTAGAAGGGGTTCTAGATGAGTCTGAATAATTTAAGTGCTTTAGAGGGTTTTTCAAAGTATTTTTGTGTGATAAAATGTCAGTTACAGTGTTTTTTGCAACGCCAGAACATATACATAAAAGATGCATCAAATGTTTTTTTCTATTGTGATTTTGTAATGATCTGTAGTTCAAACGTTTTGGTCAGCATTAAGTTTAGTTGCAGTGGATTATGTGCTATGCTTAAAGCCATAAACAGAGTATGTTAAACTATATGTACATTGAAACAACATCAGCCATTCGTTTGTGAACAGCAAATGTGAAGCTTTGTGTCTGAGTGGAACACAGTGGAACACTCAAGCTTAGGAGAAGTCTACGGTTGTCATTTAAGTGCATTTTATTTATTTAATGTCTTAATTTTACCTTCTATTTACCTAGAAGTTGCATTAAAAAACAATAAACAACTTCTGAATTTGATGATGTGTCAAAGAACTAAGGCAGCACAGGAAACACAGGAGTTGTTTAAACTATCAAGCTCACCAATGACGATTGAGGCAAATACGTGTAATCCAATCCAATGTTTCAATTAAACAAAAGATAAAGTAGCTTAAAATGTCAAAAAGGGGACTAACATTATACACCAAGAAGGTGAAATAGTTGTCTAGCTTGTTCTAGCCATTATAACGAGTTGGCATATGCTCATTATTACTGTTTATCAGCTTAGTAAGTGGCAGACATATAATATCCAAAACAGTATAATAATTTAGTGGGAAGGAATCCATTAGGAGACCAGCTACATTGGACTTCCTTTCACGCTCGAGTGGAGTTACTCAAAGATAAGCGACAAAAAGAAAGAAAGACTGGAGAATTCCCTGAAAAAATGGCAAGGTACTAATTTGGGGGCAGTGGTCAAATTTGCACAAGAACAACAAACTCATTTGACATCTTTTAAAAATTTTCTCTTGCAACGCTATTGCATATAAAAAAATGTCGATTGCAAATCACAAACACTAATAAAACAAAATATTTAAATTTGTGTTTTTGATTTGCAATAGCGTTGTACACTAATGGGCCACTGATTCTCAATGTTGGCCATTAGTGCACATCAAATAATACAAATATGAACTTTTTGAAGTTTTAAATGTTCCGTTCATTTATTTTTAACATGAATGATAAAATATTCTGGCAGTAGTTCCAGGTTTTACATCAATTCGATAGTTGTTTACCTATACTTCCTGGTTTCAGCCCAATAATGTCCACTATCATTCATTCTATTCATGAGAGTGGAGAGTCAGAGGATGCGTTCATCTTCAGGCAAAAGCTCTAGCATGTAAACCAGCACACTAGTTCCCCACTTCCATAATTTCGTAAGATCAGTGCACACCACAACACAAATCAACTTTGCACACGCAACACTATTCCAAATCAAAAACAACTGCAAACCAAAAACACAAATTTAACGTTTTGTGTTTTTGATTTGTGGTAGCCATTTTTGATTGAGTGTGCAAAGTTGATTTGTGTTGTGCAACACTGTACCTTTCAAGCAGTGTGTAACATAGCTTAAAGTTTAGGGAACATCAATTATTTACTTAAGCCGTTATTAAATGAATATTTTAGCCCAGTTTTATATGCTAACGGATATGCTAATCAACATGCATAAAATGCAGGAGTCACTTTGAAGGAGTAAGTGATGATACAACGGTATGCAAAAGATTGGACATGTGTATTATAAAACAATAAAATTGATTTTTAAACTGCGCACCAATCTGTTTTTGGAGAGTCCTAAAACAAAATAATGAGCTTTTCAGAATCACAATAGGGGCTCTTTACTGCAGTTCACATTAGAGGCTGAAGTGATCCATCTCACTTACAGAGATTAGAAGCCTCAGTTAAAATAGGATCATTCTAGCTGAATCCCTGATCTCTGGGTCAATCTGGGACTCTTCTTAGTGCCTTTGAGACTTGCGTGACTAGAGACTGTCACCAAGTACGGTTGACAAGACACTGCAGTGACCTTTTCGCCAGGACACAACACACGTTCAGGTTTTCGTAATTAGTCATAATAACATATGGAAACTCTTCAATGATCTGCACATGAAAATTGACTTGGTTTAATGGGCCTTTCATTAGAAACAAAACATTTATATTTAGCTTGAAGTTGTGAACATGGAAAAGCAGAAATAATTAGATGATAATTAAAGAGAGAGATAATTAGATTATGAAAGATATCTGTATTTATTTGATGATCTGAATGCAACATCAGCCGTTCTTCAAATGCCTTTTTAAATCTGATCCAGCATGCTTATTCTAGGGGAAAAAAAATCACAATTTTCTATTTAAAACAAACGATAACCATTCCCAGCAGAAAATGATTTTCTGATATAAAAAAAAAAACATCCGCACCGCAACTTCTTTAAATTGCTGTTAATTTACTAACACATTATTGTTTTTACAGCTGATGTTTCTAACAACCTCACTGAATCTAAATAGAGCTGGTTTTGTTTTGAGCACAGGATATTACACTGAGAAAAGCATGTTTTTCACAGCTCTGAAATGATTATTATATAAACTGGCAGAACATCAGTCCTGATTGATGATGTGGTTGATATTTTACCTGTAGGATGCAGATTGTACGTGTAAACCGCGAACGCAGCTGTGAACAAATGAACTTCAGGTTGTTCAAAAAAAGCAAGCCTTCTGTGTGTCCCTGCATGTGAACAAACTGTACTGAATGTCGGTTTGCCCTGAGTGGAGTGACCTGGAGTGGGCTGTTGGAGATTCCTGATTCGCATCTCTCTGTACATTACAGAAAGGCACTTCTAGGAAGTAGCTGCAAGACTAAAGGAAATTACAGTGCTCTGGCGAGTGCCTCCTGTCTTCAGTCAGAGCCCTTGAGGGCTCAGCTTATCAACTTAGTAGACTTTCTGCCCGAGTGCCAGAAGAGTAGGACTCGGCAACAGTATATGTCGCCTAAAGGTTCAGAAAAGAGGTATCAATTGAATATGAATGTCCAGCTGCATCTGGAAGTAGTTGATGTTGCATGAACCCAACGTTCATTCGATCTTTGCGCTTCGGTCACTGAGTTCGTGAAATGGACATCCCAGCTGTCAGATGTGCGGAATGAGACCCAAAGCAGGGATGACCTCAAAGATACTTTTAAATATATTTTCCATTTTTGCAAACAGTTCAAACAAAAAAGAACCCCTTCTGGTAAATGTCAAAAATGCTAACGTTCCCAAAGAGAAAGAGTATGGAAAAGCTACAAGGATGTGGGAGGTCTCCTTACACCAGACAATGACCATTTTTTGATACAGCACACAATAATAATAACAGTATTTGCCCAATGTGCTGAACAATACTGGGATGGCGCAACGGCATAACTTGGATAAAAACATTGGTTGAACCAAACATCCTTAAAAAGACCCATAAAACTGATTTGAGATAAATAAAACAAATAAAAGAAAAAATAAAACAGGTAAAAATAAGTAAAATGCTTGTTAAATGAAACCACATTTACAGACCATATGTTTGGATTTTAAAATTACAATGATGGCGTCTAATTTTAAGAGGCAGGGCTTTTTAGAGTTTGGGAGTGACAACAGAGAATGCACGCTCACCTGCCTCTCAAGCCATATAGAGATTTGTAGAACATCATTAAAATTTTAGATGCACTCTGCTGCGCACTGGAAGAATTGGCGAAATGTGATCCATAAGAAAATCCAATAAGATCAGAGCAGTAGATTAGAAACATTAGAAACTCTCAGTTTCAGTTGAGTGGAATAAGCCCTTTTCACAGTTAAATATGATTGTTTATCTGTTTACCTGTGCAGTGGTTCCCCGAGATACAAAATTAATCTGTTCCAGGGTGGCTTTCGTATCTCAAAGCAAGTTTTACATGTAAAACGCCTAATCCTAATGGAACGGATGGCAGAAAACATTACGGCACCATGTATGAAAGTTATTCCATTTATGAAAGAGATATTTCACGAATTACTAACACAAACACGGTTTCAAGCACAAGCGGAGACAGATGGAGAGAGCGCTTCTGAGAACACGTGACTGTGTTTCTCTAAGTTGCGCTAAAGAACAACACTTTCCACGTTATAAACATTTCTTTTACGACCCCTTGACTCTAACATTTGTTATAGCAGATTATTAGTAATCTATACATAATGTTTCGCTGTGTTTTGGAAGGGTTTTGCAGCGTATCAGAACCTTTTTGCACTCTGAGATAGGAACCCAAGAACCCGGAAGCGCAGCGTGACGTCAAGCGGAAAATACAGCAGAACAGCTTGTAAATGTCTCAAATTTTTATTCGGATCTCGAAGCAAAAAAATTCCAGAGAGACCTTTCGTATCTCGACCACTTCATATCTCGGGGTACCCCTGTAGTATTTTTAGAATCTGCATTGTCTGTCCATTGTCTGCAGCAGCCTGCCTCTGTGCCAGTATTTCCTTATGCTGCATGGATCGGTAACCCAGTTCCATAACTAGAAGACTCTTTTACCTGTCCCTCCTGTACATGCCTTGTACAAAATATAAACCGATAGGTCCAGCAAGTTGCTTCTCTTACAGAATGCATCCATCCCAATTAATCCAACACATAAAAGCAGAGAGAGTCTGTGAGTACCATAAACCATTTTTTAACATAATTCTCTACAGGATTCACCTTAGAACAAAAATGAGAAATGTCCTAACTCCAGAAATGATGCTTGAGCATTTCCCTGATACTACATCTATCCCTGCTCAATGATACAATGCTCCTGCAGTCTGAACAGATCTTTTGTACTGGGTTTTTCGAGATTTTTCTGAAATTTTAGGTAACCATCTCAATGACAAGTGCTGTGATTCTCTGAGGTGGAACTAGGTTTCAGCAATAATGAAGAATTGGATCGAGAGAGGCCAAGCTCATGACCCAGTTTATCCATGACCAGATAGACTGGCCTGAAGCCTGAAGGCAAGGATTATCGATCCAGATTTCCAGTGATGAGCAACACATACATTCAAACACATCTGAACACACAAACACATTGTGATGCGATCTAACCTAGAAACCCACAGCACAACCATGTAGAGGCTCGTCCAGATGAGAAGTTTTCCTGATGGAAACAATTAGTAGGTTGGTGGATGAGGAAACACTGTCCCAATTTAAACGTAACAGATCAGATCTAGGGCAGTGACGAGTCTTTATTTGACATGATCTCAAAAACATTGTTATTAAACCGAATTTCTTCTATTATACTAGTTGTATTCAGAATGCTTGGTCTGACATAAAGGAAACTTCCTAAACTCAATTCTTCCGAAGTCTCTGTTTAATCACAATGGACAAGCTAAAGCAGAAGAAAAGTACACTGACAAAATTCCAGCCATTGTTTATTATTTCCATCGGGCCCAAACAATGAGTTCAGACTGCAAGCCAAAGTGATGCATATATCTGACCCGAACTTTGTATCTCAGAATTAGGTCACAGATGTTTTCATGACTCAACTTCAGATGCATCTGGATGGTTATGTCACACATTTGACTTTTGCATGATTTATTGGTAAAGCCGTATGCAGACCAAAAGAGACGCGCAGTAGCAGGGAGACGCCAATAGAGGGCGGCAACGAGTATATGAGCGACCACTGGTGACAGATTGTGGGCGTGGTCAATGATGAGCAATGAAAGTTTATACCAACTTTAAACTAATGAGAAGTGACCATCGTGAGAGACATCCAACGGGAGGAAAGCATTTTCTATGTGAATCTTCACAGGTTAGAAAATTAATGAATGAATGAATGAATGATGCAGAAGATTTGATGAATCAACGAAATGAACGATTCATTAGAACAAAAACTTGGAAATCATGGTTTGTCACCCCCTAGTGTTTAGAAAGTTTTTTTCTTTAATTTGTTTCAAGTCTTATTTCATCATAATAAATTTAAAAATATAGCTATTATTGACAATTTTTGGTAAACTAAATGTATGTAAACCAAATTTCTTACATTTTAATAAATTTGTATTTTGCATGTTTTTTGTGTGAATCTGGCTGTAAATATGGTTTAGAAATTAATCTATCTTTACTTTGAACACTTAAAAAATTACAAGTGTTGTACTTCATTCATAGTGTGTATTAATACAATTACATTAAATAAACACCCACTGTAGTTAGATAAATGTTAACGCACATCAAAACAAAGCTCAAACAATTGGTTTCTTAAACTCCACCTTTGAGACAAAACTTTGATTCGTAGATGTGTAAATATAAAATGCGCTGCAAAATCACATTGTTCTTTTGTCTTTTAGAAGATCAAAAAAAAAGAAGCAAGACTCAAAGTCTTCAAAACAAGTCGAATTCCCAGAAGCACACAAGCTGAACAAACAATAATAAAAATGTGGGGATGTTTTAAAAGAGCGTCTTCTTTAGAAGCCTTCAGGGATCATATTTAAGAGGGACTAAATTGTGAAAAGCAAAAACCTCCTCGTCTGATCCAACAATCCACCTTTGACTGCAACATCAATATCTGTGCTGAGATGCCGGAGCTGATGCCTTTATTGCTGTGAAATGAGAGAAACCGAAACTTTGCTGAACCACACTTCCTTTTTATGGCTGTGGGTTCAAGGTTCGCCGAGTTCACAGTCAAATTAATCTCAAGACGTCTGAGGGATTGTATTTCCAAGGCTTCAGATCACTCAGTTAAATAATTCAACAGCTACTGCTCAGATGTGCACCTTCACTAACATACTGGGCATTTCTCTAAAGTAGGGAACATGACGTTTTCATGATTCTCAAGTTAACTAGCATTTTAAGTAACACACAACATTCATGGAGTATTCATTTATTAGTACATTAACAATAATGGTGGCACAAAGATATCACATTATTGTACAATATAATGCAGAATTACTGGAACAGTTGGAGTTCTGTACAAACCATGACGGATTTCAGATGGATGAACGTGATAAATGACACTTGGGCCATCTTACACGTGAGCGCCTCGTGTTTTTTTCCTATGAAGATGTTAATAGCTCAGACGGCACATAGCTGAAGTAGAACGTAAGAAGCACCAGTGCATTCATTTCTCTGCTGCATCTGCACTACAGCTTCTTGTTGAGTCATGTAAAAGAAAGAAAAGTACTTTGCCCATCAAAGAAAACATAAAGACTGAGATTAATATTGACCCTTCTGGTCAAAAAGTCATAACCCTATGCACTGCTTATTTGTGCAGATTAAAACAGGCAACATATAACTATGTAACTATGTTTTTGTGAATATATATTAGTCATAATAGACACCAACCATAATAAAGCTTTAGATTTTCACTCTACATTTTTACATTGGCGTAGGATGTAGAGGAGACTGTTGCATTAGTGGACTGTTGCTCTATGGTTTACAAAGTCTGTGAAGCCAGTTGCTATGCAGATGCTATGGACTTCAGAACTCTTGATGGCTGTTGCTAAGGTTCCATTAACACTATTAAAGCCAGTTTTTGTGCTGCTGCTGCTGTTACATTCAACACTCTTGAAGACTGTTGCTATGGTTTCACAAACTCTGTGAAGAGAATATGTCACTGTGAATTCAGAACGACAGAAAATAGTTGCTATGGTCTCACAAACAGTTGCTATAAATTGAGAACTACCAACGACAGTTGTTGTGAATTCAGAAATATTGGAGAATGTGGCTATAAAATCAGAACTCTAAAAGTCCTATGGTTTCAGAAACACCATTATGCCAGTTTTTGTTCATTTAGAAGTAACAAAGACAGTTGCTGTAACTGTGAGGGATTCGGTTCCCAATCTACAAGCAATCGCAACACCCGATGACACTCCCATCATCCAATCATCCTCCCATCTTAAAATACTCTCTACTGCATCTTCTAGGCTAGGGTGCCAAATCTACAGTTCACTGACTCACCAGTTTCACATCTTGTGATGTGTCTGCTGCCTTGGCACTCTTCTACTCTGGTAATCCTGCTCCACCTATCTCTACAATTCTGTGCTGGTGCTCTGTGGATGTTTCCGTGGTGCTGCTTCTGCTTGACACTGAACTTACAGACCAACAAAAAGCATTGACTCTTCCTTTGCAGAAGGGTTGCACTGATGCCTGCTTTGTCTCTCCTTCCAATTACTTCAGAACTATTGAAGTTAGTTGCAACATCATTTCAATGAATTCTCATATGCTACAGACAGTTGCAAAAAATTCAGAAGTATTAGAAACAAAATCAGAACTCCAGAATGAATGTTACTTGCAGTGGAATTGCACCCCTCAGACCAAAACACAGGAACCGGGAAAAACAGGTCATTCGAGAGGTAGCAGAGGAAATAGAAATAGATATAATAGGAAAAATAGATAAAAAAATACCCGTGTCATACTGTCCTCCAAGTTAGGCAGTGTGAGATCAGATGGGGGGGGGGGGCACCAGCAACAGCACAAAATTCATGTCTTTCCTACAGTTAAACAGTGCTAGCCTCACCCAGTCAAACAGGACAAATCATGTGAAGGCATTGTCCTTGAGGAGGAATTCAGAGCTTCTCATTATCTTGTTCTCCATGGGAAGTTATTTTGTCTACAACAAAGACCTTGGTCGAGGCCATCTTGAAGAACTTAGGGAAGGCAAATACAGAAGAGTTTTTTGTCAGTTCACAGACACCTAATGTCCACTTCCAGTCTCCATTCTGTCTAAAATTTAGTGCATGGACGTTAGTGTCTCCACAATGTTCTAAATTTGCACTCCACGGGTACACCAAACGTACTGGGACCTACTGCTGCTCAATAGGGCGGCAGGAAGGTTCAAGAAGGAGTAAAGAGAACTAGAGGGCAGTAGCCGTCTATCTCCAAGAGAATCTCACCACAAATCATGATCACCTGTACCAGTTAGAACTTTGTCACTAATTGCTAGACAACCAGGGGACGGAGTAGCCATTCTTCTGGTCTGAGTGTGAACCTGGACAGCACATGTTCATCCAGTTCCTCACACCAGGGCAGTGAATGACTTTAAGAGACAATAGTCTCTGCTGACTCTAGAAGAAGTGAGCAATATCAGATGACAGCAGTGAACATCACCTCCAGGGGTGATGTAAATTGTGACCACTGGGTCGGGCGCCAGCAGGAGAACAACCACATCGGAGTAGTTTCAACAAAAAAAGTTTTGGATTGTTATATCGGATCCATTTTTTGCAAGGAAAATGACCAATGAAAGCTGGCTCTTTTGATGATGTAAATAGCGTACAACAAATCCTCTCTTTTCTCCACATTTTGACAAACAGCTTTTATTTGTTCTTAATTTCTTTACTGTTTTCATCTTCTTCCTGCTCTTCTTCTTTTCCGTTTCCCTGTTTGGCGCAGTGAGCATCTGGAGCATTACAAATGCCACCTTCAGGCAGGGTGTGTATATACATCAATATTTCCTTGACCCAGGCGAAAACCACCTGCTGAGAACCCATCCCAAGATTTGTGCAAAAGTCAATTCAGATCGAAGTGTAGAGGCCTTTAATCACAATGCAGTCACAAAAAGTATGAATCCAAGCCATCCATGTGCTAAATGAATTAAAAAAGAAAATATCAGATGTTCCCATTTCCTTTTAGGACAATAATGCAGTAATGGAATATTGTAAAAATATATTGACGGCTGATTCCAAATAACAAGCAGATATAATAATAAAAATAATAATTATTAACATTATTAGAACACTTCAACAGAACCAAACGAATGCGTCTTTGGTTGTTGTTGGTAGATATTTGTTTGTTGTTCATTTCCAAACAAAGAGTCAAGTTGGTTGACTCCTCTTTGTAACCCTTAGATTTATTATGAATCTAAGGGTTACAAAGATATATGATGTTTTTTTTTCCTGTCATATTTTTTGTTTGTTCAGTTGTCATTATGACAACTTTGTTTTTTATTAAAAATTAGTTTGTTGTTCATTTCCAAACAAAGAGTCAAGTTGGTTGACTCCTCTTTGTAACCCTTAGATTTATTATGAATCTAAGGGTTACAAAGATATATGATGTTTTTTTTTCCTGTCATATTTTTTGTTTGTTCAGTTGTCATTATGACAACTTTGTTTTTTATTAAAAATTAGTTTGTTGTTCATTTCCAAACAAAGAGTCAAGTTGGTTGACTCCTCTTTGTAACCCTTAGATTTATTATGAATCTAAGGGTTACAAAGATATATGATGTTTTTTTTTCCTGTCATGTTTTTTGTTTGTTCAGTTGTCATTATAACACACACCAAATAGACACTCGTGGAAACTGACTTATCTCAAGGGCATTGAATCAAAATGTCTACAATCCCATAGTACAGATCGTAGTTATTTACTGGTTATTGAAATGCCTTACTTACATAAGTTTACCACACTGTTAATATGCCAATTTAGCTACATTAACCACAACAAAGATGTGGCCAAATTTACAATGCCTCTACAACTTATTCTGTGAAAGGATTTCACATGGGGATAGAATGAGACAATCTGTTTGATAAAAGAAAAGGAAGCTGTTCAAGCAGGGACTGGATTGGCATTTCTCCAAAGAACATAACATGAGAATGTAAATGTAGGTCATCGATTGAGAAATGTGTGTCAAGAGCGTGTGAGCGAGTGACCCTGAGGATTCAACACAAAGAGAAAGAATATGTGAGTTTTTCACATACATCAGTTTTTCATTAACTGAGCTGTTCTGAATGATCCAGAAGAGCCCTTAAATGTAAAGGAATGTGTGATTAGCGAAGACCATTTGTAGAGAGACTTCAAGTGTTACACTGTCATTTTCTTCATCCCCTTTGGCCATGGTGGCAACAAGTGGGTAAAGAAAAACGATTGATAGATATTGCAAGAGCTAATTTTGACATTAATAACTAACAACCTTTCATTTAATTCAATTAATGGTGAAGAGCTAGGAAACACTCCAGGCGATCATGTGCTGACTACCACTGACTCAACCTAATTCTTCGAATTACATTTAAATTTTGGTGTTATTTCAATTGAATTAATTGAAATGTAAAGTAATTTGGTCTTATTATAATCTAGGTAAGTCAACAAATTGTCAGAAAAAATTGGTTTCGAAACATTTTGTACTTGGGTCAAAATTAAGCATTTTTGTTTGTCTGAACAGGATGCAAATCATCATTGGAAACTAGTGCACATGGACTCTTCAGCTGGGTCTTTGAATTTGGTTCAAACCGAAAGTGTTGCAGTCATATTTTTGCACAGTATGTTATTTTGTTAAATAATGCACTGAAAGGTTTGCACTTTGAGAGAAGTTTGATTTTGTGAAATGTTGTCCTTTTGCAGTTGACACATTTTCTTTAAGCTAAATATAAATGTACAATATTAATGAAATAGTCCTTACATTACTTAGATTTGCTGTAACTTGGAAGTTAGAAATGTGAATATAATTATATATTCTAAAACTGGACAAAAAATATGTTGATGCAACCAAATTAAATGCTGATAATATAAATTTAGCTTCAACCTGCTTTAACTTTGTTGGACAAATAAATGCAATTGAATGAGATGGAAAGGTTTTCAAAATTTTTTGGAGTGAATGGCAAAATGTATAGTTATTCAGACTAAATGTAATTAATTTGAAACATTTTTATTTTTGTTGTTTTGATCAAATTTATTTATGTTCGTTTAACAACATTACATTGACAATTTAGATTTTGTTGGACAAAGGAAATTGAATTAGATGAAAAAGTGTACTTTGGTTCTGTGTTCCTGTTTTCCTACTGGTCCGCATCAAGTGTGTCTAAAATAGCCAGCAGAGTGAAGCCAAAGCACAAACGCCCTCCTTCAGCCGGATGCAGACTGATAACCCCACAATACAAGTAATGTATCGAGTGTGTAATCGAGCCAAACTTTCATAATTATTATCTACGAAATTAAGTTTTGGGACCACAGAACCGCGGGAAGTTCTCTCATGGTGGATTCACCTTAAAGACTCTCTTTTGAAAACTCTACTGGTTCGAGAGCTTGCTACCTTGTTTTAAACACCAGCTCATGTTTATAGTAAATGCCCCTCTGGGCTTTCAACTATGCCCTGTGTCTCCTCCTTATGGGAAGTCTTGTGTGCATCCTCTCTCTGTATGTCATGTCCGCGGTTGCCTTAAATGACCCAATGGTACGTCGTCCATCTTTGTTTACGGTCATTGGTCTGTACAGGTTCTGTTATCCTGTTGACTCTCACTAGCTGCGCGTTCTCCGCCTGCTGTGGACAAAAATACAGTGATATTTACATATTTCCCCTGTCTCTGCAGTACAATAGGCTACATAAAATGAGGGTGAAATGACTGTTTTGGGATGACCCCTAGCAATGGGATGTTTCTTAATCGACTATGCTTCTTTTATCAACCGAGTATATGTTCATTCATCTAGCACACATAAACCCATCATAGTTGTGAACTCTCCAGACACCACACACTGGTCTTTCATCTTTGAGCTCCAACCTGTTCACAGTATTCACAAATATATGTCAAGCATCACCAAATCTCCAAAGCACCTTGAGAGACAGTGGCTCCCTCTGTGTGAAGTCCAGACTCTCTCAAGTGACCTTGTTTATAAATTTGCCGGCTGTCTGTAAAGCTGAAGCTGAGGCCAAGCAGATGGGCAGAGCTTTGTTCTGCTCACAGCACAGATGAATGTTCTGCTGTCGCAATACAAGAACGATGACTGACTGCTATAGGCTGAAAGCACATACACAAAACTTTGACCTGCTAGATGCTAGGTATTGTTTGGTAAATTTATTCACAGGTCAGAAAAAAAAGGAAAACTGAGATAACAGTTGTAGTTACTCATGGTTTTTATGTCATAACTGAAGTCTGTAAAAATGTGTTGAAGCTTTCTGACAATTTTCTTTCAATACCAGCTTTTGGCACTAAAATGGGTGTAAATAGAACCTGTGTTATGCTACATTCACTTTGCAGGTCTTAATGGTCAATTAAGATTTTTATTTTTTAGATTTTTAGAAATACATTTTTTACATTTTATTAATATGACGCAACTCATCTTGCTTGTGTATGAACATAAACCGCCCCAATACGAAACACATGCGTGGAAGAGTATATCACATCATAGCTCAATGTGTTGTTTACAGATAGACATTTAACAGGAACACAGTGGTTTTGTTGAATATAATGTGTGATCCGATACAACTTGATTATTATCAAATAACATTAAAGACGAAGATTGTGATGAAAGAGACCAAGACAAATAGAATATTTTCTGAATAATGGCATTATTTTAGGAACACAATCTTCATTATACTTTTATAAATACGCCTTTGAACGCCTTCCTGTATCGAAATCACCGGAAAATATTTTTCCCCCTATCAATACATCACACTTGGCCTTTCAGGAAACAGGTAGCTTTTGGAAACAATCCAATTTAATACCACATATAAAAGCGACCTGGGTCACATGTGAAAAAATCGTAACTGAGCCATTTAGACGGTCATGAACAAATAGAGGTCACATATGGGCAAAAAATTGGATTTGGATCACAATGGGCTGCAGTCACACAAAACTTTCAATGGCTTCTCAGCAGGGTTGAGGAAATAATGATACAATGACACTCCCTGCCTGAAGTGTACAGTACAACAGATGCACCCCGCACCACACAGGCAAACAGGAAAGAAGAAGATGATGACAGAGAAGAAATCAAGAAACACATACAAAAAATCATGGATGTCGAGCGGTTTATATTGTTGGTGGCTGATCACAGGGAGCTGTTTGACAAAAATAAAAGAGAGGATTTATAGCGCATGTTTTTCTTCCTGTTTCCTGTGCAAAGTCACTATGAAAATGTGGGATGAGTGCAACCGAGCAACTCTTTTACATGCTACTCACGTCATCAAAAGATGTGATTTTGACCAAACGTTTATTGGTCATTCTCCTCGAGGAAAACCAATCTGATATGGCAATCTGGAACTCTTTTTTGGTGGCACCACTTGTTTGGTCAAATGTGTGAGCTCCTGTTGGCACCCATGGTTTTTGCTAAAGGCGCATTGATGCTCCAAACTTCAGATTTCAAATTTGAACAGTTGTGTAGAGCAGTGTTTCTTAACCATGGGGCCGCGGCCCAATCTCGGTCCGCAAGCACCAACTAGTGGGCCACGAAAAAAAAATCTGTTCTGAACGTGTGGGCTGCGAGAACCACGGGACCTGAATGGCGCTTCCTAGCACTTGGTAGCAGTGAGGCGTCAGTCAGGCGTTGTGTTATGCGCCAATAGAGCTTCGCCCAAAGTAGCACGTGGCTCTTTGCCTTATTTCATTTTAGTTTTTTTTTTTACTTTTTAAACCACACTCAAATCCATCAGAGGACATTAAAAACAAATAATAAATGATATTAATAATAAAATTAATTTGGAAGATTGGGTGTACTCTTTGCGAGCATCAATGATAGCTGACGCACCACGTCTCGCGCTGCTGCAGTTTCCCGTGCAAACGCAGAGCGATCCGATTGATGGTAAGACGTACCAATGTTCTCTCTGTTAATAACGTTTCGCCGTTACGCTCTTGCTGTACTCGCTCCAATACGGAGTTTAATAAAAGCGCCGTCGGACAACTTATCTTGGAGTCTTACTAAGACCAAAGCTCGCAGCAGGCTCATAGCATCTCTGGAGGCTACACTAAGAGTGAGCCTTTCCCCCATTCCACCCAGACTGGATTTGATCATGTCTAAGAGACAGGCCCAAGTCTCTCATTAAGAGGTTAACATGAAATGTGATTTGTAGCATGTTAAAAAACAGACTGTTGTTAATTTGTCGCAGATTTGGAGAGAGACATATTGTACAAAAGTTAAGAATACTAGTTTGTCGAGTTCATCCGCAGGTTGCACTCTATTTAAGTGTCATTTACAGTTTATTTAATTTTAAACTTATTTTAAGTGTGCTTGCTTTATTACCACACAATTTTATTTATCAAAATGCCTTATAAATATTTTTGGAATTCTAATTTGTGCTAAGTATGACAACTTTGGTTTTTCTTTTACTTTAATTTAAAAAAATACTTTAAAGATTTTACTTTAATAAACCATAAAATGACTTGATTTAATTATTAAACACAAATCAAACAAGATGTGGATCAATTTACATTAACAAGTTATTTGAATGGGCTTTGAATCACGTTGTAAGGGGAAAATTGGGCCCAGTGTCAAAAAGGTTAAGAAACTCTGGTGTAGAGGCCTTTAGAGACATGTAAAAGACACCCAAAAGACTTAGCAATTAATCATTGTGACATAAGCAGTGTATTTGTCAATCGTAGCTGCTAATCATTAATTGACACCATTTGGTTGAATCATTTAGCTCACTTAACATTTCGTTTACACATAGATATTTAAAGTGTGTATAGAGATCAACTGTAACTGACAAAAATTACAGAGTCAGATTTTTTCTATCTGAAGGCCTATCATTTAGACTTTAGATGGAATGGATTCATGGATGAATGCAGTAATGTATTAATATTACACGCTAAGTGACTATGGTTTTGATAACATGCTGAAGGCACACAGATCCCACATGATATGTGTTTTACGACTGTCTGTTCTGTTCAATACAGCCTGTACTACTAACTTCTCAATACCCCTGAACACCTAACAAAATAAACTCAACTCGATGAGGTACTCAGCAGCTCTCTGCTTCCAACAATGTAGGACATCTATGAAAAAAGATCTGGCCATCATCAGCCTGCAATGAGAGCTCTTTATGTGTCTGCAGATTGAAGTCAGAAGGCCACAGATGAATCATTCTTCACGTGCTGGAACTAAAATCCAGGTCACACAGCACCATGTGACGGCCAGCTATGTTGATGTATGAATGATTACTGCTTTATGAATAATTACTGCTTATAATTAATATAATTAGCGCAGCAGTGTGGGGAGTGAGACAGCATGCAGAGTGTAAAACGAGAAAGGTTTTTCTGGCGAAACAGATGGTTCTCTGTAAAAACAATGTGAACAACAGAGTGTGATCACAACACTCCACCACCACCACCACCACACATGAAATCAGCATACATCACACCATCATAGATCTCACAGCTCCTCACACACACTGTGATACTTGCTCCATGGCTGCAAGAGTCCAGTAGAATTACAAACATTTTCATAGAGTAAAACACTCTGGGGTAAGAAGGTTGTTGGTTCGAGGCTCGCATGCTTGCATGTTCTTTCCGTATTTGTGTGGGTTTCCTCCGGGTACTCCGGTTTCCCCCACAATCCCCCAAAACATGCGGTTAGGTTAATTGGATAATCTAAATTCCCCTTAGCTGTGAATGTGTGAGTCTTGCCCTGCGATGGAAACACGACCTGTCTGGGGTGTACCACCGCCTCTCACCCAATGTGCGCTGGAGATAGGCATCGGCCGACCCCCACGATCCCAAAAGGGAATAAGTGGGTTGGAAAATGAATGAATGAATGAGCTCAAACAGATTAAAGGCAAGAAAGCTGAGGAAATTAGTGTATTACAAAATAAAGATGGTTCACAGAATATAATGGAAATGAATAGCATCAGTAAAATATCACATGAATCTCAGAGCCAGAGTGGGACCCATTTTCAGGTATAGGATGAAACAACTTTTTAGGAGTGTTGAGAAATGACGCAACAGACGCAAACCCATTTTGTTTTCGAAATGGGTCAACAAAAAAAATACAAATAAAAACTTATTCAAATGAACAAAAACAGCAATGTATAAACCTGCTTTCAACAGAATTGCTCTTTCCACTTCGTAATTGGAATTTGAACACTGCTGACTGGCATTCCCAGTTCCTTGGATATCTTTTAAATCCATTTCCTGTTTTGAACAATTCCTTTTCCGTTGATCCAGCTCTTTTGCTTTCCTCGTTGCTCAGAAATCAGAAATGTTAACACATCACTGGATGAAAGAGGCAAGGGTCTAGCAGGAGCCCATAAACCTTTCATTCGTTGATACATTGACAGTGATATGAGCAAACAGGTGAGGACTGTTACCTTTACCAGACACTCAAACCCTTTTTTGACAGTTTTTGTACATATTTATCAGACCAAAATCAGACCGAAAACTTTTGATCTGGGTCATTTGCGTCATTGTGTTGTCATTATGATATTAAAAGAATAAAAAGCACTAACTAGAAGTGGGAAAATTTTTTGTGTGATAACATTTATATTTTCTGAAAAATGGCTAAGAAATCAGAAAATTTGCCAGGGTATGTACATTTATGAGCAGATTTGTATACGTGTCACACTCACTAACCCCTACACCACAGAGCTTCATATTGTGAAAACCAGTAATACAACGTTGGGTAATAAATGGGTTCACTGCAGTAAATGCTGTTTAGTGTGTTATAAAGGTTTTATCAGGACACCAAATTATGTTTTAATCAAATTGTTTACTTGTCTAACAGAATTTTTACATTTTTTAGTTAATCTAGTTATTAAAAACAAGAATGATTCATGCTTTGCACAAAAATTAAACAGGAGCAGATGTCCACCTGTTAATTTCCACCGTCTCCCTCTCAACGTCTCTATGCTGAAAACCAAATCTCAGATTTTTCTGATGATTACATTAACGTTACAATTTTTTATGTTGACAGATGCCAATATAAAGCAGTACTCCATGTAAACTTCACAACTAATCACTCAAATCTAAAAGACAGATGTTGTTTGCAACACCAGCAAAGCCAACTGGCAACTCTAATACATTTTCTTCAGAAAATGTGAATTCTTAAAATTTGGCTCTATATATTAATTTGACAATAAATTACTTCAATGCGTTATATAACAAATGATCTCCACATAGTTTGTTATTCAAAATCACAATAATTTACACAATATTGTGTGATTATGAAATAAACACACTATTTGAGTTGTTGCATAATTCTTTAACAAGTTTTATAATGTATAAAAGCCTGACTTATCCGTCTAATGACGTTACTTTCAGAAACCATTTATTGTGCTGATAAAATGAAGATCTGTAAACAAAAAGTCATGCATACAAACACAGGCTGAGATATATATCATTCATTCAGATCTCAACATGATCCTAGTGAAAGGTGAAAAGAGAAGATTAAAGGAAATGTGGGAGTGGGTGTTGTATTCATGCCATCCGTCTGAGTCTGTGGGATACTCTCCTAACAACCATTATATTTGCCAGCAGCACCTCTGATTCACAAGCGTCATTTCTGGCAGCACCACAAGGGAGGAAGAACCGTAACACTGACCTACATTCGCTGACACATTTCTGATCTTCTACAACATACATTCTTTTTTTCTCCATGAGTCATCTGAGAGAATCTGCAGAAGCATCAGAAGTGATCTGAGCACACAGTAAACTAATCCGATTAACATTGGCCACACTGCTCCAGAAGTGATGTTTAGTACACTGACTCATGCTAAACTGCATGAAGAGAAAATCAATAAAGGATTAGCATGATGACTTTGGATAATTCTAGCCAGGGGCGACGTTTGACTGGAGTGTCAAGATGAGCTTTGCTCTTGTTTCTGGAAACCAATGAGATTTCTGTAAACACAGTGAGAAACTGAAGGTTGTGCTGTCCTTATTGGATTGTTCTTGGAAGGCAATGCAGAACTGAAAAATAAAACTTGGGCAAAAGCAGGGGCAAAAGTAAAGCTCCGCCTAAAAGTTCTAAAAGCTATATAAAGACCAGGTCACCAGGAAGTAATTATCAAGGAGGAGGCAGTTTCAGTGTTTCCCTTACCATTATATTAGGGGGAGCCCCGCCCCCCCAACGGCACCCCCCGCCCCCCTTGAAGGTCAAGTTAATTTTATTTTATTTTCGTCGAATAACGACAGAAGTAATTTATATATAACAGGTCTTTGCTTTTTTCTTTTATTAAACTAAATAGCATTATGTTATTTATACGATGGCATGTAATTTCTGTCTCAACGTTTGCGCGTTTACAATTGTCCTCCGTGTCGCGCACGGCGGAGTTCCGCCCCGATGCGCGCGCACCGCGGAGTTCCGCTCCGATGCGCGCGCACACACACACCCATCAGCGGACAGAGAGAGACCGCGCGTCGGAGAGTATGTCGCAGCAGGCAAAAATATCCGCGTTTTTTAAACGCTCCCAAGGTGGTGACGATGACAGCACGTGTTCTGCTGCGAGCAGCAGCCGGTGTAGCTTTCCTACTCCGAATCAAAGTACAGAAAAGAGCCCAAGTGCTGCATGTCTTGCCCCTGACAAGCAGCAAAAGTCTAGCCACCACAGAACGACAGGTTTTGACCCAGCTTGGCTGTCAGAGGGGAAATACTCCCCCTGGCTGTACAAGACTGATCTTGGTAAGTAAGTAAATACACACATGCATGAATGAACGAATTGATAAATAAATTGCTTAATTAATAGCTAGCTAGTTAGTTATACAATGGCATTTCCTGCTTTAAACTATCACTATGTTAAGTTGATTTTTACTGTTGTTACTATCAGTTATCACTTTTAAAGCCTAACAGTTAATGTATTTACAGGTCAAAACAGACATTCGCAATAGGCTGCAAGGGGACCATCTTGCAGCCTGCATGCGGATCTCAATAAATGGGCCAGAAGTTTTAGACTATCCATACCAAGATGCTCTGGAAATGTTCTTTCAGAAGCCCAGAAAGATGCACTGCAGTTACAAAAGCTGCACACTTTGTGAATAATTAACATATTAAAATAAATCTGATGTTTAGTGTTTAGTTCAGTGTACAGTTGTTTAGTTATTGTACAGTAATTGTTCAGACATTATAATATATTGGTATACTGCAATTAAAAGAAACATATAAACACTATTAAGTGTTTATGTGAGTGTTTTGCCGCACCACCCATAACACCACAACCCCCCCCCCCCAGGCCTTTCAAAGTTATGCCAAAAAACCTAATAGTACAAAAAGTGGTTGGAACATTGTATACGGTTGCAACTTTCAACTTTGAAAAACACAAGCCATATCACAGGTATTGTACTATTGTCACCCTTTTTTATACAATTTTTGACCCTGTCTTTGTTTTTTGGAGGATTTGTGAATTTTTATTTTGTCAACACTTTTGATTTTTGTTATAAAACATAAAAACTGTTCACTTTTCAATTTTGAGATTTTTCCAGTAAAAAATGACAAAATTTAAGAGTTGGAATTTGTATTTTTTGTACAATTTCAGGTTTGTTGTGGAATTATTTGGGAATTGTAATGAAAAAAAAAACAATCACAAAAATAAGAAGTTGGGGTTGTACTAAAAAAAGGTGCTCAAAAAAACCCTACACTTCTAAGTGTTAAAGTACCAAGTGTAACACATATGACTATGAAGTTTAGAGGAGGGAGGATTATGGTTTGGGGTTTAGCCCGAGAGCTGGTCTTTGCCCCTTGGTTCCAGTGAGAAGAATTCTGACTGCTCAAGAATATCACATTATTTAGGATAAATCTACGCTACCAACTTAGTGGTGTGATTGGTGGGGAAGGATCCTGGCCAGAGTCCCGAGTTCAACCCTACAAAGCATATTTGGGTTGAAGTAGAGTGAAGATGTTCTCTTGTTTTTAAAAAAGCTGAAGAAGATAATCATGTCATAATATTATGTCATAATAAACTGTATGGATTTAAAATGGAAGGGTACTTGTGTTTAATTGCATCTAAAAGCAGATGAGATAATAATTTTATAAAACTCAATATGACACAAACCATGAAAGAAAATCTAAAACCATCTAAACGTCTTATTTTTCATTTAACATGAAAACTAATAATGAAAATTCCAAGGAAGGCCATACATCTGATGGAAGTCACTGTGAGAATGCAAAAAACAGGTCAAGAAAACAGAGCTATTATAAAGAGTTAAAAATTTATAGCAAGAAAACGGAATATTTTTAGGAAGCAAGCAAATAGAAAAAATGTATTTCAACTGCCAGAGGAGATCAATAGCGTACATCAATATTCCTTTAATATTTCATCTCAGAAGGCGATAAGCTTACAAAGCAATACTGGTTCATTATTTGAAGATTACAGCACTTTTTTCCATCTCATCAAAGCCAGCATGTGTCTTTTACCTCCAAAGACCTATGGTTCCGCCAGTCGCTCTGTGATGAAAAGATTATGAAACCTATATAACAGAAACATCTTAATTTGCTGACCTTTAAAGGCCAGTGAAACGGAGATATCACTAGCTGAAATATTACGCTTATATGGGACAATCAAGGACTTTCAAAATACCCTTTAAATGGTAAATGGTGCCTGAGATTAGCATGGAAGTGTTGATTTTCTTACCGCATCCTTATTTCCGCCTGCACACATTAGCCTTTACTCATCAAGATGAGTCAGCGTGTTCAGAGCATATTTGTGAGAACACTCAACACATTTATCTGCACAAGAGCCAACCAGAAGGTTCTTTTAAAAGGTTCTGTCACTTTTTATGATATTAGAAAAAATAGAACATTGTTGTTGACACCTGTGGTGGACTTGTCCAGGGTGTACCCCCGCCTCTCGCCCAATGTGTGCTGGAGACCCCGAAAGGGAATAAGTGGGTTGGAAAATGAAGGAATGAATGTTGTTGACACCTTGCAGAGAGAGCTAAAACAATGTACACAGATTCAAAACACAAATTTAACACGTCCCAACCTAAATAAATGTGAATTTTGTTTGGAATTGTTTTTTTTTGTGTGTGTTTTATGTGATGGACACAATCAAATAACTAAAGTATGCTGTAAAATTTTGTTGTTAATATTCATTGTCCCAACTCTGATCATCCAGAAACGTAAAATGCGTTTTGTGCTTAAAGAAGATCGCAGATGAAAATGGCTCTTTCCAAGTGTTCCAGGAAATGTGGGTCATTAGTTTGTTAAAAAACCGACTAAAATCATAAATCTACAATTCATGGTGGAGGAGTTGCTCGTAAGGTCTCAAAGCTTTTTATCACGCCCACTATCAATACCCCCCTCCCTCTCCACCTGGTCACTTTTCAACCTTTTTTGCACCAAGGTACTTTTCTCTAATATCTAAATACCACTTTTGAATGTTAGAGTTAAATAGCACCTTTGAAGATAAGTGTTAAATGGCACTAAAAAGGTTCCTCTATGATTAGGAGCTAAAGAACCAGATTTTGTTGTTTATAGAACCTTTTTAGAGTAAACTTCTCCACCTAACATGTTTACATTAAAGCATATATAGGACTACATCCTGTCTGTGTATCCTGTCTGATCACAGAAGAAACTCGTCAGTGTTTTTGCAAACTCAATGCTGAATACTCATTTAACAAACTGCGATCTGTTGATTTGGTATAGTCGTTACAGCATTTTCAGGAGTTTTGAGTTTTTATTTATATGCAGTTTTACTTTTGACAGTGTTTTTTTTTTTAAACTGTGTTTGTCTGGCCACGACATAATTTGGCCGTTCAATCCAGATCCCTTGGGGCCTTTCTGAGTTGAGGTTCAGAATATCATTTCCTATTACTTGGAATTACTTGTGGCCCAACAATGGACTAATGTCCTGTCCATAGAAAACCCTTTAACCCCCCTTATGAACTAGTTCTCCAGTGACCCTTTCATCTCTTATGAAGATTTAATGATTCAAATTAGTGACTATTTTTAACGATGGTATGGAGTATGACTGTGCATAAAGTTCACAGAGGCATATCGCACCTGGCTAATTTCACCTCATTATCCCCGAGTGTCATTTCTGGATCTCAGACAATGGCCAGCTTTCATTTCATCTGGCCAGTATCCAGCCACATCAATCACCCGCAGCTCACCAAGATAACACCATCTCTACAAAAACACTACCTGCATTCTCTAAATACTTTTCATCACTTGTGCACCAAAACTATTTTCAACATTATGGTGGATTTCATATTATACTTTTGTAATCTAAAAAGAACTTGTCTCAAAAATAAATAATATTACATATGCAAAGAGGGAAGAAAAAAAGGCAATTTTTCAAAGTAAATATGCATTATTTAATTGTTAAGCACTTGCTGCTTCTGAATCACTTACATGATAAAAGTGAAGTGCACCTGGAAAAATTTATATAACTTATATCCAGCTTTAAAGGACAAACCAGTAAGCAACAGATGTACCAGGTGCCTCCTTGACAATACATAAATAAAAATATCAGGGTGCAATCTGAAGCGAGGGAAAATGGGTTAGTGTGTTAGAGAGATGTAGGTCAGTGATGGCCTCACCTGATGCTCCAGAGTGTGAGCAAAAACCCAAATGACCAAAATCTTTCTGACAATAGTGACGGAAGGAAATGATAAAAAAACACCATTAAACACAAAACGCAAGCTCCTCACACACTTTACAAATTGCATGTCTGACGTGAAGTACCTCAGAAAGTTACAGAATGCACTGTTCGAGTGGATTGTTGTGTGACCCATCGACGTATGAGCGGAAATAAGTGATCAAATGAGTGTAATGGCTGTAGTTTTAGCACAGCACGTTTGACCCACAGTCCTGTGAGTGAAACACATTTACCAACAGAAGAGAAAATGCCTTAATGTTCTCCTTTTTATGAAAATACATCTTGGAATAAAGATGATTATTTCATCATGCTGGTAAATACCTGATTCTCTTTGACTAATAACCAGCAATATATGAACTTTATAAATGGAATTGTAAAAGACTATTTGGAAATAGTCAAAATAAGTTTTGTTTTATTTATTTATTTATTGGTTTGTTAAATTAACCCTGATTCTGATAAATTGATCCTTATGACCTGCTAAAGAGCAGCAGTGAAACTTAAAAAAAGCTAACTTCTAACTTAAGATCTGATTAGTCTCAAGCTAAAAAAAGGAAACAACAGAAAGAACATCTCTTCCTCAGCTAAAGAATAATTAAGGAACCATTTAAAGAAGCTAAATTAGTTCAGTCAGATGCATTGACTGTTAGTCTACTGGAAAATGGATCACTTTCTGAAGAGAAAAGCAAATGGCCGAAAATAAGCTGAATACATGTTGAATACATTCATTTAGTAACTAAGATAATCATTTCAGGAACATTCTTGGACAATTTACATCATCCGAATTAAATGTGGGACAAAAAAACCTACAGAAAAGCTTGTTGTGCTACAACATATTCTTATTTTAGCAGATGGCATTATTTACTTGTTCAGAAACATATTAGTGATGCACTTTAAAATAAAACACATAACAAATGTTTACATTCGTCTGAGAAATTAAGTTCATTCAACTCCATAAGTTGATATTTAACTCCCATTTTTTTGTTTTCAACAGGAACGAAATGAGCAAAACACTAAGCCTCAGGGTTTTGTAAAGTACACTGTGCTCACCATTTTACCCCTTTTTACACAACCACAAAATCAATAGAGAACTTCAGTTTCAACTAATTTCTTCGAAACACATACTGTCTGAGTCCTGAGCAACAGTGATTGGCCGATAACTGCTCTAGGAGCAGGGCTAAGTGATCTGTGTATTATTAGCTTCAATTGAAGACAACAAAATACAACAAAAAGCGACCCCAAATCAACAATGCTTTACTAAAGTGCTCGGAAGTTAACAACTATAAATTGTTAAAGGTGGTTAATATGAAATGTATTAGAAGAACTGGTGCTCACCCACAAAATAACGATTTATGATAAGGGCGGAAGTATAGTCTATAAAACCTATGGCTAAACTCCAATTCTTTGCTCATTTACCAAGTCAGAGAAGTATGTAGCAGTTGTAGTGCTGCCATTTTTCAAAGAGTGCTATATTGGAGATATCTTTGTATGTAATTTTTTCTGGATTAAGTTTCTTTGTTTGTTATCTACTGTCTCTTTGGTTTCACTGTATATATCTTCACCATTGGGACTGGACTTTTGTGCACTTCCACAATAAACATCACTTTATGATGTCAAGCCACTGTTTTACTCATTATTTATTACATGTGTTTGGAACCTAAAATGCCTGGTTGAGGATCCAGGGACCATTCTTGGCCTCCCTGAGAGTTCCACAACATACAAATTCGATATTATGATGCAAAGTCAGAAATTATACCAACTTCCACAGTCAGAAAAATTGGAACTCTTACACAGTTCAGACAATCTGTAAAGCTTCTGCTACTGCAGGTGCCTTCCTAGCTCACATTGTACAAACATTTATGCAAACATTCACTCATTTGGTCTCTTTGAATGTGGGAGGAACATGGAGAAGAAAAACATAAGCCAAGGATAGCTCCCTGCTGGCTGGTAATTACTCAATAAAAGAAATTGTGATTAGACATTGCCAGAAGAAAACTGTCCTAATGTGCTTCTGATTTATCTGAACAATTCTCTTTGGAGATATTCAGTCTTTTATGAATCAGCTGAACATTTTCAAATACTTACAAGAAGATGACAGAGTAAAAGTGGGCAAATTTGCAAATAAATCACTATAATCACTCTCCAAAAGAACACATCATTCCAGACTGCCACTCAAGGCATAAATAAATCATATACATGCCAGGCCCAAAAGAAAAACATCACGATAACAAAAAAACCTCAGGACAGAAACATAAAAACCTTCAGAAGCAGCTGAATGACAGTCATCTGGGTGCAAATGGTGATGACTGTGTGAGGTGCTAGGATGTAGGTCACATCAGCGCTTTGATTTCTTCAACAGAGTCTCATGGTGCAAAACATTGGCAGCTCAGCTACTGCTGTGAAAACTAGAACAAGTGGAGAGTGGGAGAAAAAGCACTGCACATAATGATGCTTGAATAGCTGAAACTATCCTGGACATTTAACAAGACCAACACATTAGCGGAGCACAGTACATTGTGTGAAACACACAGAACACTGCACAGGTTAAAACAAACGAGGAGTAATGCAAGAATCTGATGGAACAAAATCTTACACAGACATTGTATTTTATTTGATTTATATAAAAAGTACAGAAGTACATTCTGCTGTATTGCAAATGTTGAGGTCCTTCATGTTTGGTTCATAATTTTCAATAAATCTGACATCACACACACACACACGCACAAACGCGCACACACACACACACACACTAGTTGTACATTACACATGTGCTACCTTACATAAACCAAGAACTAACAAACAAAACTGTTGCATATTGAAATTACATTTGTTTGTCGCTGAATGGTAGATTTAAATAAGCATAAAATCACTCAAAATCCTGGAATTTGTTCAGATCCTTTGCGTAGCAGCTTAATGTTTTCTGAACTGAACCACACTTGGCATTCAAGAATCAGAAACTGCAGAAAGTTGCCTTGAATTTTGAGTTTTTCAGAAACGTTTTGTTATAGCTCTTCATAAACACAAATCCAAATGACAAAAATTATTGGCTTTTTGTTTTCTATTATTCTATTCAAGTACCATTCAATAAATTGTGCACTTTTCTTTACCAGGTCCTGATTATTCCCTATTGGTTTGCCATCTGCATATCACTGCAGCACACTGTTCCAAAGTTCTCGAGTGAGTCACTCGGCCATAGGCGTAGACATAATAAACTTTGCTCATCTCTCATCAGTTAAACTCAAAATAAATAATTTAAGAATGATGATTAGACACTGCCAAGGCAGTCTAAATAAAGTTTTATTGGATACATATTTTTATTTTAACCTGCTCAGACATCAAAACAGAAAGTCCCATACAAAACTTGACTCCATTCTCGCCACAACAATAAACAAAGAACTGAAATTCTCCTGCAGCTCACATGCTCAAAACTGCCTGGTAACACGTGTGTGCGCTCAGGATGGTTTCTCTCTTCTCCAGGCTCTCGATTCACACTGCAGAGATTCTCAAAGCATTTCACATAGAGCCTTGCCAACAGCCTTGAAAAATGCCAGCCAAACATAACAGCTAGTGCTCGGCCCTCAGGGAAGAGCATGTTCCCTTTGGAAAACTCCAGTAAATCTCACTAATACCGAGCACCTTGATGGGAATGTTCTCCTGATCCTCATCTGATGTTCTAGATGCTATCTGTGCAATTCCACCGTTGCAGATCATAGACAAAAGGGATTTCAACATTTGCACTCACACATGGGTAAACATTGTGGAAAGTGGGTCAACAATTCACGGCTGCAAGAGACACTGACTAATGCAGCAGAGTGGGATTGCAGAGACAACTACTTTAAAAACGTTGAGATTCTTTTAACCTAAAATCAAAGTTGAATATGTTTATTGGGATAAAAACCCATATAATTGCAATAGTGTTGAGCACAGAAATTAAATTCCAAGGTGGAACTTCTGAGAGCTTCAAAAACAAGAGGCTTTTCAGTCTTTTAAATGAGCATGGCAGGGATAACTGCTGCCTTAATTGGACCGACTGCACCTGTAAACAATGCAGAGGGCATCACAGGGAGAAAAGAAACTGTGCTTTGATTGGCTATGTCCCAACCTGCTGTTTGGAGCTGAGTCACTTTCAGAAAAGCTCAAATTACTCGAGTTGCATAAGTGACTGCCATTATCAAGAATAAATAATGCAAATGTGGGTGTTTGGGGCTTGGTACACAGAACATTTAGTGAAAGCAAATCTGGAGTATCTGGAGAATGTATCTTTCAAAGAAGAAGTTTGACCCTCAGTCGTCAGGTACAAGAGTATTGCAGTTGCCATGGTAGATGTGCACCGGGCCATCGCAGTGATAATACAGCTGAAAGACATCCCCGTACCCATGATCCCTCCACCATGTGCAGAGCTGTCTGTTCCAGCCACAGGACAGAGGATAGAACAGTTCCTTGTGCTCCATCCCAATCATGGTGAAAAAGTCCTGGTCTCCCAGGTGTCCGCGGAAGTGGTATTTTTCAGCGAGTCGAGCCACGTGCTCTGGTTCCAGGAGCTGATTGTATAAGGTGGAGAAACGCATGGCCTCAAGGTTCAGTAGCATTACGCCACTGTTGAAGCCTGGCAGACCATCAGGTGGAGGCTCACCAACATGGCAACTGGGATTCTCTTTGCGATACTGCCAGAAAGTATGCCTACAACATACAAAGATGGTTTTAAGCTACATTTTATGCATATTATGACAGGAAAAACCTGAGAATGTGCAAATCCAAGCCGACACATGAATGAAGAATCTTTCTGAGTCATGACCTAGAAAGAGGTACACATTGAAAAGTCCCTCACAGAACCTTTTTTTACTTGTATGGAAATATAGACAATATTATGGTAAATATTATGGTAAATAAACATATAGATGACAACTATGTCACAACTCAAATTATGTCTCTCTGGTTAAGTTCCAACATGATTGGTCTTCATTATTTAAATATCTGAATGTGATTCTCTGATCAAGGCCATTCTGTTCAGTTGTGATTTAGGGAAATTAGGACAGAATTACCTTTTAAGGGAATCGGGTGCTTTACAGATCATTTAAGCACCTGCAGATCTGATTTGTGATGACTCTGAAGATTTAGGCCATTAGTGATATAATGAATAAATATTCATGAACAGATGCAACACAGAGCCAATGCTTCATGTAAATCCATGGCAGAGCTGGCTAACGAACAAAGCTTTAGAAACATCGCCATTAGTCACTTTTTCCTTAATCTTAGAAACGGAAATCTCACCATTCTATGCCAACAACAGATGTAAAAGTGGTCAGGAACTGGATTTTTGTTAAACTTTGTTTGTCAATCAACCAATTATATGAAAAAAAAAATTACATAAAAAAACGATTTGAATAAATCTTTTTTTTCTGGCTGTTAAATCCTACATGGAAGATTGCAGAAGTGGGCGGGCACCTCAATAAGCTACCTTGGACATGGTTTACATATTAATAACTCCCTCATTTTTGTAATAAAAAAAATTATGTCGCCATAAAAAAGAAAAATATGTTGAAATCTTGTAAAAGTGAGGCATTGCAATGTCAGGGAGTTTTGAACTACATCAGCTTTATCTACCTATAAGACGCACACAACTCAGCTCAAGAAGTTTCACATTTAAATATTGCATAAATAATCAATTAATAATAGAAAAACAACCAACACATTAGGAAGATGTTGTACTTAAAAGATTTGTTCAGAGTTTAATACTGTGGGTAAAGCTTTTCTTCTCTAACAACTTTTAAGCAAAACCAGTGTCCAACCCCCCACCCTCTATTTTATTTTATATTTTTTTAATAAGTCTTTTGTAACCAGATGTGTTCGTCCAAATACTGGCTCAGCCCTATTTAGCCTTCATTTGATTGATGATGTCAGAAAGAGCGAAGGTAGAACTATGTGTATAGCACATCACTACAGGGAGAGGTCCAATGTCAACAGGTGATGTAGATCTGTTACTCTGAGCATTTCACCGCTGGCCCTGAAACATTTATTGTGGCTTTATTGTTCTATCAGCTCCTATGTCAAAAGATCATGAACCCTTTAAAACAGCAGAATGGCAACTGCCCTTGCCTTCTCTTGAGCACTGGCTGAACATTGGCGCTTCTGCTTAATAGTCTCTCCCACTGCCTCCAGAGGAAAGCTAGATGACACCTTCAAATTGCATGTCAAGCTTTAGTGTTTTTTTTGATAAGAAGCAAGATGTGTTTGCTTGTTATACATGCTCTCTCTCACGTAGCTGCCAGAATTCATCATCATCAACTACTAGCTTTTAGATTAAAGAAACTCAGGAAAGGAAATGTGTTCCAAATGGTGAAAGAAAAAAAAAATAATAATAATAAAAAATCAACAGAAGATAGAGAGTTAAAAAAACTATTTGTCTTTGTGTTTCGGTACTTCAGAGCTTTCACATTGTTAAGAAATAATTAAATGCTAATGGATTTCTTTTATAAGACTTTCAAAAGCTTTATTCATTTTTAATAAAGGATAAAAATGAACATTTGCATTAAGGCAACCACTGTTTTTGCTACCAGCCCACACAGAAAAATAAATAATTTGAGTCTCAAAGGTGTTTGATTTTGAGAAAAGACTATATTGTCTCCAATATACGCAACCTATGAACGCCTCTTGCTTACACCAAACCATCATGGACTACAACATAAATCCAGGTCTCAAACCGAGACAAATTACAGTGAGTTGTACATTATTTTTCCAGGATTTCTAGGCCAAACATTGAGGGGTGGCTTTGTTGCGTCATTAACTTTGAACATACATTTGGCATGAAACTGGTAATAAAGCAATGCAAAAAATCTACAAACATATAATTTGAACAATTATTTCCCAAAACACCCCCGCCCCTCACACAATGTGCGCTGGAGATAGGCACCAGCAGACCCCAAAAAGGAATAAGTGGGTTGGAAAATCAATGAATGAATATTTCCCAAAAACATGCGTCAGATTAATTGAAAACTGTAAACCACCCCCCTTAGGAGTGAGTGTGTGTTACCCTGTGATGGACTGGTGACCCGTCAAGGGTGTATCCCCGCCTTTTGCCTAAAGTGCACTGGAGCCCCGTGACCCCAAAAGTGAATGAATGAATTTGCAAATGTTGGACAACCCTACAAAAAACAAACAAACCAAAAAAAAAACCCAGCAAAAATCAGAAAGTAAAAAAAGCCTGCACATGTGCAGAATAGTCACAATGGCTAAAGTTAAAAGTTTCATGAGGTTGAAAAATGCCTATGTATTGCTACGTTAAACTGGTCAATGGAAAACAAATGGCTTCAGATCTAAGAAAATGTGTTTTTTATATCCCAGAGCTTTTGAATAAGTTTTATGCTTCCCACTACAGGAATAACTGCTGATACATTTTGTCTTGGGGTTTCAGAAGTCTCTGAACAGCTCATTTTCTCTTTACAGTTTTCAAGCTGCTAAATTAATACGTCTTAATTTGTCTAAGTTTCATTATATTCTAAACTGACTGTAACTGGTTTAGAGTCAGTGAGGGCAACATTTATGAGTCACTTCCTTATTCATCACCTTATTCTTCCTCTAAAACGAGGACGTCTGGAACTTTGGCACACACCTGCCACTAAGAAGTGATCTGCTACGAGCCTCAAGCTGAGACTCAAGTGTCTATTTAAAATATGACAAACAGCAACCATCACCAAAAAACCCTAAAGAACAATATGTGCTCTGCGAAGAACAGAAAGGTCTCATCGGACAAAGAACTGGTTAAAAACAAGTAAAAACAACATCAAGATATCTATTGAACAGTGCAGGCAATTACGAGAAAGCAGTTCAGACAAGTGTATAAAATGTATGTTCCAGCAACAGTTTGTCGTACGCAAATGAAATTCAACATACATGTGTAGTGTACCAAGACTTAAAAAGAAGTGATATGGATCACATTTACAAATTCGACAGGAGGTCGGTTAATTTACAAAAACCTCTAAAAATAGCCACTTTTGCTTTGTCATAGTTTGGCAAACTCCTCCTAGAGATTGTATCTGTTTATCTCCAACACCATCAGTCTCATTTTAAGGCATATGGGGTAAAAAGATGTTTTATTAAAACTCAGACATACAATGTCTGGTAAGGATCAAACTGTGACGTGTGTTAAAAGACCATGCCTGAACACATAGCAACTTATAGTATTCGTTATACCACAACTAGGGTACAGGAAATAACATTCAATTTTTTTTAAGAATATTGTTCGATACCATAACAACACAATATTAATTTCTATTCATTGCGCCAGATAACCATGAAACTTTATTTTGTGGTTTTCATTATTTAATGTGCCATTTTTTCCTGAAATGTTAACAGTTCAGCTTGAATACATTTCTTAAATAAGGACTGGTCATAGTGCATGGTGAAAAATCTTGGCCACTGTGGTGCTAAAGCACCTGAGATGCTCGAGCCCTTTGATGACTGCTTGCAGCTTTAATTAAGGCTACTGGTCTTAGCTGTAATTCTTGACAAATGTGTGCCTCTGGTTGAGGTCAAGATTCTTTGCAATCTCTACACATCAACCTTTGCTTTGGGAAAGTGATTTAGGGAGTGATCCTCAAAGTGTTCCCATAGAGCTATAGTCTAAAATCCCAAGATGTGCTGAAGCACTCAGAGTTCCTTTCCTTTAGCTATGTCCATAGCTACATCGATGCACTACGTGTCTCATCATCCACTGACTCCACTAAGTGGCCAATCGTTCCCACTTTGTTAATATACCACTGAAGGGTCACAGTGACATTTGTCAGGGACATCGTTTCATACCAGACCTAGTTGCACAGATGACATGGCATTAGAGAACCATGCTGAAATTCACTGAGCTCCTGAGATGCAGTCTGGGTGATTAAGTGCTTGATATTAAAGACTTGTCACCATGGACGTATTTGGAAATTGTAATTATTGAGGGGTGAGTACTTTCAGCGCTACAGTGTAAATTCATTTTTACAAGTTGTCTATTTGGTAACATATTTTGATGCACATCTTAAAAACATTGCTTTAAAGAAGTAAAAGATCAAACATCGCTGTAATGTAACGAGCAACTTGACAAGCCCTCAAATAAAGTTTAAAGCTAAACATAATTATCTGATTTGTTAGGAATTGGTACGTTCTTAACTAAATCTAAACATCATGAAAAAAATCTAAAGAAACGTCTCTGAGTGAGTGGAATTTCCTGCAGAGAATCTGAGTCTTGTGCAATGGGGTTGTGAAATATTAAACACAGTGCTCAGAGATGCCTGCAGAATTTTAATGCATTATCAAAGCTGAGCATTTCACTCAGAACAAGGCCAGAGGAAGTGCCATCCTTCATCACTGAGCTCTTAGTGTGAGGAACTAACTGGGACAGAATGTAAAAGAGTGATTGAAGAGAAGCACTAGATGAGGCTGGAAATTCAGTTGGATTATAATCTACCAAAAAAATCCGTTTAATTCAAGGCATCTGTGATTCAATGACATTTGGATTATGAAATTCCATATAACGGTATAAGTACAGCACATTTTCTCATTATTGGATAGCTGAGGTTGCCAAGATTGTTCCTGGAGTACTCACGCTTCAGGTGCTCCAAAGAGATTAAAGTTCAACCTATGTTAGCCTTTGAGGATCATTAGCATCTGCTTGATCATACACCTAACTATAATCCCAAGAAACTCCCCACTTGTTCCACGTGTCTCTGTAGGAACTGATGCAGGTTTGAACGCCAAAAGTAGGAGCACTAAATATTGATTTGATTTAGATATTTTTCTTTTGTTCACTCACTCAGTAATCATTATTTAATATTCCGAAAGCATTCTTTGTTTACAGCGCTTTCTGCACAGAACTGTATAAACCTTTCAAAGTAAGATTCTACACTGAGTTTGGGTCCAGAAATGTGTCAGTTATTAGGAAACCCAACCTCTTTAATATCGTTTAGGAAAATTGTTATCAGACAAGCCGGAATCCCAGTTATCTCATCTGGTTATTTCATATTTACAAAAAAAAAACATGTCTAGCTAGGGCAGATTTGCTTTCTACAAACATTGCAAAATTCTTCTTGGTGATTTCTTCTTTCATTCCGGACTGAAAAACAATCTTTAGTCATGTTGGCTGAGAAAAAGAAGTAAAAATAATACAAATACAAGCCTTTCAGCTACAATTAACACGGCAGAGGGTCTGACTTTCACAGTTTTAGAGCTCAGAGGAAAAGACACATGAACAGTGATGAACAGCCACAAGACACGTGTTCTTGAGCAAAACACTGCAGGCTTCTGCCAGACACTGACTTCAGTGCCACAATCAGAGAGGAAGACAGAGGCTCAAAAGCTTCTGCGAGAGTCAAGAGTCCAAAAGAACAGTGTCAGACACGACAAGAACACTGCTAGGCAACAATACACAAAAATGTAATTTAATAGTATGAATAATAATAACAATATTGTTCATTTGCTAAATGTAACTAATCTCTATGTCTATGGTTTTCATCAGCTGAGATGAATTATTAACAATCGGTTGCTATGGTACCACTAAAGTAATTCTGAAAATTTAGTTGCTAGGGTGTTGTCAGTGAGGTCATAAAAATGTTGTTACTATGATTACCATTAAACCCCCATTGTTCTTCAAGATGTTTTTGAGGTCTTTTCCCATTCATTCTCAATGGCCATTATAAGTATGGTGACTTTTGACCCCTTCTAGAGCCTAGGGTTCAATTACTTTTGTATAATGCTTATGTTCTTAACCACTACAAGTGTGGTGAATTTGAAGGTTCTATGAGAGTTTCAGTTTGAGATACAGGTGTACAAAACTTGACCCCTATATTTGGGTCAATGGAAAATTTCCCAACATTGGCTGCAATTTCCCAGAATTCCTTTGGTGTTACCAGTCTGAAACTATACAACAACACAGACCAGTTTGCATGTCTTGGCCAAGTTTAGTAGCTTTTCTAGGAGGTGATATGTTTAGAATTTTTCAATTTTTCAAGCCAACATAATAATGACTATTGAAATTGAGACTCAAATTATTGTTGGCAAGATTATTCACATTTCAGTGTGGTACTGATACATATATTATATGAAGAGAACAAATATATATTATATGTTTTGACCCAACATTAACCAGTTTTGAAAGATGGGATCACGTCCATCATATGACAACACACACATTTACTTTGGAATACTTTAACAAATTACTTTGGGAATTTGGAAATTCATTCAACCCGAAGCATGTTGTTGGGCTTGTAGGGGAAACCAAAGTATTTAGTAGAAAACCCAAACAAGCATGGCAAGAATATGCAAACTCCTCGCAGGAAGGCCATTGAACCTGCAACCTTTTTGCTGAAAGGCCACAGTGCTTCCCACTGCAACTCCGTGCCACCCCTTCTTTATGTTGTTTTTAAAATTAACATTGCAGTGCAACAAAATCCATTTCAAACTATTCTATACTAAGTAGAGTAATTTACCAAGGATTAATAGTGTTCATATTTTATGACTGCAGTAAAATGGTCAAATAAACTGCAGAAGGCACTTAGGGTGGTTTGTTATGAATCCACGGAGCATTGCGTGTAAAGCCAACCTTGAGTCTGGAATATAAATTGCGGCGAACAAAAGCTACATCTCAAAGGCAGCTGTGTTTCGGTCTGTTTTTCCCTCTCCTTTGAGGTTCCTCTTGTGGCTTTGGCTGACCATACGTCTAATCAAACACTCAGTTCCCTGAAGTTCATTGTGGTTCCACTGGTTACAAAAAAAATGTTGGCCCATGATCTTCAGTGCTTACAGTACGTTGATCATTTTTTTCGACACATCTTTGTTCATGGATCCCATGCAGACCATTTTTTTTTTATAACTAGTCGTCTCATAGGTCTTATCTGAACCAGTGCCAGGTCTGATCCTGCTGTTTGAAATACAGAAGGAAGCACTGGACTTCAATCAGCACATGTTAGCAATGTCTAAACATCTAAACATGTTGAAACATCTTTCGACTATTGGTTTATAACGTCTCCCCAAGTTTCTCCGGAAATGCCATTTTCTCAAACAGGGTTGCTTTATCAAAATTCTTAAATTCCTCTTTCTGCATTTGTTTCCTCTAGTGCACCTGTGACTTTGAAACAGGGGTGGTGGTATCTGTTATGCTATGCTCTAGGCACTGATTTCCAGTGCCCCATTCTTGTCCTATTTCCTGTCTTGAAATGATCCTATAGTAGATCTGCAAATTTTAACGGCCTAATATTTCTACTAACATTACAAGTAAAAACCAGATCTCTGACCCATCAGACAAAGAAAAAGCAGATGAACCTTACTTTTAAAACCTATTTGCTAGCTGTACTATCGATTTAACCTATATACATGAATATGTTATACACACCTACATTAGGTTCACAAGCCATATGCAAAGCTGTTGATTTTATTCAATCTCTCAGGCACCATGTGAAAGAAACTGTGTTTGAAAGAGCAAACAAATACAGACCTACTTTTCGTAAACATATCAGAAATAAACTTCAGCAGATTGACAAGTAAAAGGCAAGCTGATGAAGATTGACAATTTCCACATCAAATCAGCTGTGAGTCAACACAGAATTGACATCTGGAAAGCTGGGTTCTGAGAATTTCGTTCAAAACTGACAAGCAAGAAAAGGAAATGCACAGAAAACAGCATTAAGTAAACAAAAAAAAACCTATATGCAGTGTAGTGAACATTGCCATGTTCAAGATGTTAAACTGCTGGAAGATGGGTACATAAAGAGATGGACATGGTCAGTAACAATACTCTGCTAGCCTGTGGCATTTACACGATGCTCAACTGGTACTTATTGGCCCAAAATGTGTCAAGAAAATATCCCCCACAAATATAACACCACCCCCAGCCTGAATCATTGCTACAAGGCAGGATGCATCCATGCTTTTATTTTGTCGATGCCAAATTCAGACCCTACCATCTGAATGTCACAGCAAGAATTGAGACTCATCAGGGAACACTTTACCAATCATTCATTCATTCTTCAACCCGCTTATTCCCTTTCGGGGTTACGGGGGTCTGCCCGTGCCTATCTCCAGCGCACAATGGGCGAAAGGCAGATGTATACCCTGGACAGGTCGCCAGTCCATCAAAGGGCAACATTCACTCACACATTCACACCTAAGGGGAATTTAGATTACCGGTATTCAATTAACATAAACGGCATTGGGATTGTGGGGGAAACCAGAGTACCCGGAGGAAACCCGGGCAAGCACGGGGAGAACATGCAAACTCCTTCAAGTAAGGTCGAACCGGCAACCTTTTAACTGGAAGTGCACTGCCCCACCGTGCCGCCCATTTTTCCAATCATCTATTGTCCAATTTTTGTGAGCCTATTTGAATTGTAGCTTCAGTTCTAGCTGACTGGTGTGGCACCTGATGTGGTCTTATGCTGCTGTTGACCATCTGCCTCAAGGTTTGACGTGTTGTCCATTCAGAGATGCTCTTTTATGTACCTTGATTATAACAAGGGTTTTTTTTAGTTACTGTTACTGTGCCTTTTAATAACCTGGAACCAGTCTGGCCATTTTCCACACTGGATTTTTTCTCTTTTCTGACAATTCGCTCTAAACTCCTACAGCTGTTTGTAAACATCTGAGTGAATCAGCAGTTTCTGAAATACTCATCTCGCCTGGCACAAACAACCATGTCATGTTCAAAGTCACTCAAATCCCCTTTCTTCCCCATTCTGATGCTCGCTTTAAACTGAAGCGGATTGTCTTGACCATGCCTAAATGTATTGAGGTACTGCTGATTAGAGATTTGCATTGGCTAAATGTTCCCCCTCACAGTTTTCATGAAGAGCAAATTCTGCAAAATCAAACTAAGAATGAAGTTGATTAATTACATCTGCTACTCCGGTTTCCCCCACAATCCCCAAAAACATGCGGTTAGGTTCATTGAATAATCTAAATTCCCCTTAGGTGTGCATGTGTGTGAATGTTGCCCTGTGATGGACTGGCGAACTGTCCAGGGTGTACCCCCGCCTCTTGCCCAATGTGTGCCGGAGATAGGCACCGGCAGACCCCTGTGAACCCGAAAGGGAATAAGCGGGAATGAAAATGAATGAATGAATAATTACATCTGCAGTGGTTTCTCGAAGGGAAAGTTCTATACATCTAAAAAGTCACCTGTATCATCGGGAAAGAAACTATCTCTACAACATCTTCTCCCTGGTGTATCGTATACCTCAGAGATGGAAGACAACCAAACATGCTGCATCAGTGGAAACAGGAATTACAAACAAAAAGCAAGACCTGTGCCAGCTGGCCATAAGAAGTTAATTACACTGGCGTAACGGGCGTTATGTCGGCACAGGTGTGAGATGTTATCATCAAACCTCAGTGCAGCTCAATGGGTGATTATATTTCTCAATTGTTTACGTAGTGGTGTGTGTAGTAAAAGAACTGTTGTGGAAAAGCTGCAGTCTGCTGTGCAGAAAAAAAACCCCTCTCTTGGGAACTATTTTCCATCAGCACGGCTCATTTCTTTTCTTATTAAATTACAATATATCCTCGCATAACCTGGAAACTTCTCCATCAGCTCTATTAAAGTTTACATCCCTGACTTTATTCAATGAAACGTAGCAAATCTACATTAAATGTAGATATTTAGACATCAAAATGCCAAGTTAAGTAGGGTAATGCTAATTAAACTGAAACACTCAAGGGAACCCTTGTTTCTGACTGGTCAAACACTGTACTCTGAAAGGAAAATATAAAACAACAATATTGTTGCAAAAGGTCTTGTAGATTATTTTGTTCTTGCTGTGATGTTTCTATATGAAACATAGAATCAATGTATTCTTGACTCTTGACACCAACAATTTCCTTTTTCGTATTAAATTCTTCTTTTTACCAAAACTTTGACAAGAATTCACGATTAATGATGAATCTAAAAGACCATTAGCTCATTTAAGTCACTGCTCTTCAGTTTAGTGTTAAATTATCAGATTCCTGTACATTTAACTGCAGCCTTCTTATTTTAGCTATTTTTTTAGGATTTTGTTAGTGCAAAATAACCCAATCCTGACCTTTTAATCAGTAAAGCAGGTCTTAATACTTAGTGTCTGCCTTAAAAACGAAATACAAAAATATTCACCTTTCAGATTGTTACTTCATCAAACATAACTGTATCGAAAGCTTGTGGATCCAGACATGTGAATCAAAACTTGTCCTTTTCCTGACCATAGCACAACATTGTTCATTTTAGTCCAAATCCTCCAAAACCATGTCAGGAACAGTTTGGATCCAGTTACATGTTCATGAGTTTTATATTTATGTTAGCACGGTTTCAATAGTTTTTCAATAAATACAACAGAAAATTGATTGAAAGCTTCTAATTCTGGGAAACATTTCAATGATTTCTCATAACTTTCTTAAAGCAGAATGGTTGGCAACAGAGGCAAGTCTATTGAAATTTTTTGAAAACGAAGAACAACACAGCAAACAGCATTCAACAAGTGAATTAAGGTGAACACAGTGCCATCTAGCGTCAATATTTACAGTTACTATAGAGCAAACCTTCCAAATCTGGTTCCAAATTCCTTAATTTTCAAAATTCCTGAATATCTGCTAAAAGGTTAATGATATATAACCATTTATACAAAAATATGACTGGTACTTTATGAGCAGGGATGCTTATCGGTTCCAGAACCTGGGTTTTTTAAGGACATGGACACCTGCAGGCTTTTCCTTTCTCTCTCTCTCTTTATGCATTGCTATCACCAATCTGAGCTCCATCCTCATGTTTCAGTGGCTAAACACTAGAGCTATTAGAAAGGGGTTTGTGAAAGCTCTGGTCACATGATGACTCTTAGAAAACACTGTGAAAGGCCTTCCACCTCTGTTTGCTTCCAAATTTGCTGTCCCAGTTTCATTCCCAGCTTGACTTGACCAGGCCGCAAGAGAAGACAAGAAAGCACTGAACGTTTCGACATTGTGTTCAGTTTGCCATGTTTAGCAGAGGAACACGGTGTCCACAAAACTCTTTCAGGCGTTGCAAAAGGGATTGCAGCAGGATCGCCCTAGAACTGCTAATGTCTACGTTAGCTGAAGCTGTGAACTCAGTGAGTATTAGCTAAACTCTGATTATAGGTTTGTGATCATAATAAAATGCTATACAATTTAAGAAAAATGATGCTTTAAAGGAAAACAATGCTTTAAAGGGCCATGAATCCCACCTGTTTCTGCCCAAGATCACTTTTTTTAATGCGAAAAAATGGGCGTGTACTGCTGCATAGAGTGCTGCATTAGATTTGTGTCCACACTGTAAATTCTGAACAGTACACTTGAGTATTTAAAAACCTTTTTGTATTAGGTCTAATTGCAGCATGCAGTAAAAGGGGCAGGTGTGGATCGAGCCTTCCACGGCTCATAAATCATTCTTCATTACTGTTGGTGACTTTCAAATCTACTACAACCCAAATGAGGCAGTAGCATTAAACGCTAAACCTAACACTAACGTGTTTATGAGACATGTGGTCTTCAGTTTGCTTTAAGCTACAGTTTACTCCTTGCATTATTCCATGTGATTTTGTGAGCTTCAAGTTCCCTTTCAGTCGGTCCCGGAGACGTTAGTCGGGATTAGACCGACTGAATGGGAGCGAATCACCGTGAGAGCGACTGACGAACATATTAACGGGCAAATTAATTTGCAGGCGAAGGTGATTGATTAGCAATCAGCCGGGTATAAAGCCGGGCGTGCCTAAGCCTCAGTATGCAATTTTCCTTCGGAGCTGACTGAGTGAGACTCTCTCTCCTGAACTTTGACGCTTCTAGCTTGAAAGATCAGCAGGTTGCTTACCTCTTGGCTCTTTTGGTGTGACCTCTGCTAGCTCAGAATAGCATGCAACCAACAGCCAGCACCTCGAAGATCTTCTCAGGCAAGCCTGTCCAGTGATTCAGCCGTTTTCTCAGTATCCTGTCCATTTTTCACGACACGATGAGCAAAACGTGCACTATTCCTGGCTGTTGTGGGCTTCTCGTTGAAAAGACGGTCACGGGAGTTGCGCGATGTGTTTGGTTTCCAGCACACCGACGCGGCTCTCGTGAAGCGCGAGTGTTTGCATTGCAGCACTCTGCTGAGTCGCACGCGGAAGTTTTGGGTAGAGCGGCGTCAGGTGATTCCTCGCGTCATCCCCAAACACCGAGCGTGCTTCCCGTCTGGTCTGCGGGTGAATCGGACGGCGCTTCGGTGTCGCCCGGTACCTCGTATGATCCTGTAAACGATCTGCTCTCCCACGCAGCATCGGAAGGGGCGCGGCTTTCGGTTCTCCAGTTCGGCCTGCCTCCTTCGGGATTGCAGCCGAGCTGGAGCCGGAGGCGTTCGCGGTGCTCTCACAGCCGCAGCCTCGATCGGCGGGAGGTGACTCCTCCCCCCCCCGAGTCGATGCTGTCACGGCTGGAGAATTGGTGGCTAGGCAGGCGCCGGGACAGGTTCCCCGCATACCGCTAGTGCCTTTTCTCCCCGAGAAGCACGAGGAGCTCACTAATTCTGGCAGGCTCCCCTGCCCGTCAGGGGATTGAGCCCCTCCCTCTTCACCACTCTGGCCAATGCAGCAGATACGGGTTACTCTTCGATTCCCCGAGTGGGTAGGTTGTCGCGGTGCTTACCCCGACAGCGCTGCTGCTTGACGGTCTCGTTCGGGTGTTCCCGCCAAAGCTGGGAGGTCTCATCAGTCCTGATGATGAGAGCTTATTCAGCTGCGGGTAAATCTGCTGCATTATTGCATGCTATGGCGACCTTACAGGTCCTCCGTGTCATGCACCAGGGTGGTGGTGACCAGCAGTCTCTCTGAGACTCGCTTTCAGCCGCTGATTGTCGCCTCGTGCTACAAGATCAGCCGTGCTGAACATCGGTCACGCGATGTCCACGCTTGTGGTCCAGGAACGCCATCTGTGGTTCGAGCAGGCTTCAATGCGTCCCGAGGACCGATTTTCGGCTTCCGTACGCGCCTGTCTCCCCGGATGGCCTCTTTGGCGTCGCCGTGGAGATTTTCGTCAAAGGTCTCCACGATCAGGAGGCAGGCGGAGGGTCTGGGTATAGTTCCACGCCAGAAGCAGCAGGCGCTGCTTCTGGGCCGGAACCCTCTCCGCCTGTTCGCTGCCAAAGAGTACGTCTCCTGCCTTGGTTTACTCCTTCGACCTCTGGTCCGGGAAAACCCCTGCATGCGGAAGACGGAGCCAACCTCTGAGGTTTTCGAAAGCAGACGAGGGTTTCTAGTGAAGCTCCCCTGAGGTTGGCGACTCGGGAGGAAACGAGCTCTTCTTTGGGTCTGGTCATCGACCCAGCTCCCCCAGGGGGGGGGGAGTCCACCACACACTCCTCGCTGCCGTCCTCCGGGACGGCGGCACCCATTGTGTCAAAGATAGAGCTTACTTCCTCCCGAGAATAGCGGTCTCGCATGCCCGACGGTCTGGGGTTCCTCTTCCTCGGTCTCCGACGAAGATCCTGACATGGGCCCGAGCCCCGCTGGCCATGGCAGAGAGCGCGGGGGCACACCACCCCTGCCCTCATCTGACCATCTCCCAGGGTCCTTCCCTGGTGATTCCGCCCACAAGTCCGCCTCCGGGCGGCCCGCCATGGGGACCATCGGCACGTCCCGACCACGACCCCTGTCAGCTTACCTGGGAGCCTGGCGGAAGCTTCCCGGGGTCTCACAGTGGGAGGTCCGGACAATCCGGCAGGGCTACACGATTCTCAATTCGTGTCCGCCCCCAGGTTTCGAGGTGTGCTTCACCTGTTCCCCGAACAGGCGCCTCATTCCTGCGAGAGGAGATCGACGCCCTTTTAACAAAAGGTGCGGTCGAGCCGGTACCCCCAGCCGATATGGAACGAGGGTTTTACAGCCCATACTTCCTGGTCCCCAAGAAAGCAGGCGGGCTGCGACCAATCTTGGATTTGAGGCGTCTAAACCGGCACCTGGCCAAGTACCGGTTCAAGATGCTGACGGTCCGCTGCATTCTACCATGCATCCGTCCTGGAGATTGGTTCGCAACAATCGACCTGAAGGACGCGTACTTCCAGGTAGAAGTGGTTCCAAGGCACAGACCCTTTCTAAGGTTCTGTTTCCAGGGCCATGCTTACCAGTACAAGGTCCTACCCTTCGGTCTTGCCCTATCCCCTCGCACCTTTACGAAGGTTGTCAGGGCCGCGCTAGCCCCGCTCCGCCGGGCAGGCATTCGGATCCTGGATTACCTCGACGACTGGCTTCTCATAGCCTCGTCCAGAGACCAGTTGATCCGACACCAGGGCAAGGTGCTTTCGCACTTAAACCGTTTGGGTCTGAAGGTCAACTGGGAAAAGAGCCACCTCACCCCCGTGAGAGTCATCTCTTTTCTCGGGATGGAGCTGAACTCCGAGAGCATGCTGGCGCGATTATCGGTAGAACGCACCAGGGCCTTGCTGACCGCACTCTTCGCGGTGTCCTCTCGACCAGTGGTCAGACTGAAGTTAATTCAGAGGCTCCTGGGGCATATGTCAGCCGCAGCCCCAGTCATTCGACTCTGGCTCCTGCGTATGCGACCACTGCAGCAATGGCTTCTCTCGCGAGTTCCGAGTTGGGCATGGCGTCAGGGAGCGCTACGTCTGCCCACGGCAGACATGCTCCCTTACCTGAAGGTCTGGAAGACGGAGTGCTTCTGAGGTCTGGGGTGCCTCTTTCGAGCCACCCCAACCGTGTGGTGGTCACCACCGATGCCTCCAAGACTGGTTGGGGCGCCATGTGCGGTTCCCACCGAGAGTCCGGTGCCTGGACCGGAAGACGCTCTTGCTGGCACATAAACCGTCTCGAGCTAGTTGCAGTCATTTTAGCGCTACGGCGCTTCTGCCCGCTCCTCCGGGGGCGGCACGTGCTGGTCAGGACCGACAGCACTGCGGTAGTAGCGTACATCAACCACCAGGGCGGTGTACCCTCCCGCTTCCTGCACTACCTCGCCCAACAGCTGCTCCTCTGGAGTTAGAGCGACTTCCGTCGCTCGAGCCTTCATATCCCTGCGGAGTGTAACAGGATCGCGGTTCCGCCGTCCAGATTCCACCCCTCGACAGGAGATTGGCGACTCCATCCTCGGGCTGTTTAGCAGATTGGGACATCTTCGGCGAGGCCCAGGTACCTGCTGCCTCCCGTGTGAATACCCATTGCCGGCTCCTATTCCTGTCCCTGGCTCCTCTCGGGACAGATGCGCCGGCTCACTGCTGGCCCGGGAACAAACGCTTATGTGCGTTTTCCCCAGTGAAGCCTCCTAGCACAACCTCTGTGCATGGTTAAGGGGGACGAGCGCGGGCTACTCTTTCGCCCTCTTCTGGCCGAACAGAGTATGGTCTCCAGACCTCTCTGCGCTCGTGACAGCCCCCCCTTGGCCGATTCCCCCTGAGTCCAGATCTGACTCAAGGGGGGGGGATACAGGCACCCGCGGCCAGACCTCTGGGCCCTACTTGTATGGCATATCTGTCCGCGGTGGACCCCGAGCCTCTACCACCCCTCGCGGTGACTACCTATACCATGCGTTAGCCCCCTCCACTGAGTGTGCTACGCTGGCAAGTGGGGTCGGTTCGTCGAATGGTGCTCTTCCCGCCAGGAAGACCCCGGGACATGCCCCATCTGAGTCGTGTTGACCTTCTCCAGGAGAGGTTCGATCGGGGGCTGTCCCCATCGTCCCTCTAGGTCTACGCCGCCGCTATTTCTCCTTCCACCTCCGGGTTGAAGGGAAATCAGTGGGCAGCCACGCACTATGGTGAGATTTCTCAAGGGGGCTAGGCGCCTCCCGGCCTCCTAGACCACCCTCCATTCCTCTTGGGACCTCTCCGTCGCCCTTCGGGGCTGCGGAAGTCACCTTTTGAGCCCTGGCATTTGGCAGAGCAGCGTGTCCTCTCACGGAAGACCGCACTCCTGCTTGCTTTGGCCTCAATTAAGAGGTTGGGAGATCTCCAGGCACTGTCCGCCGACGAATCCTGCCTGGAATTCGGCCCTGGTGATTCTCTGGTTACCATCAGACCCAGGCCCGGATTCATCCCCAAGGTCCCATCCGCCCCCTTCCGGGACCAGGTGGTGACCCTGCAAGCTCTGCCCCGGGAGGAGGCAGAACCAGCCCAGGGTTCGCTATGTCCTGTGCGAGCTCTCCGGATCTACTTGGACAGAACCCGGGAGCTTCGTCGCTCCCAGCAGCTCTTCATATGTTTCGGAGGCCAGCGTAAGGGTTCCGCTGTCTCCAAGCAAAGGCTTGCCCACTGGCTAGTGCGGCTATCCACCTAGCTTATGAGGCGTGTGAGGTTCCCTGCCCTCTCCATCTGAGGGCCCACTCCACTCGCGGCATCGCTGCCTCGTGGGCGTTGGCTAGAAGGGCCTCACTCGCCGACATTTGTAGAGCTGCGGGCTGGTCTACACCTAACACGTTCATCAGGTTGTACAACCTTGATGTAGGCTCTGTTCCCTCTGCGGTCCTGAGTGGTGGCAGTCACCCTTAGGGGACGGAGCAGGTGTAAGCTTGCAGTACTCTCCTCGTCATCGGGAGAAGTACACCTTTCTAAGAGCTCCCCCTTTGGGTGGCTCTCCCATCCTCCCCCCTTCGGCATCTGACTGAGCGGAGCAGTCAGCGCTGCCAGGTTCCGTGGGGTGGCTTTGCTCCGGCCTGGTCCCCGCAGAACTAGGGTACAGATCTGGGAGTCCCTCTCTGGCGCTCCCTTTCTATGTTCTTATACAGCCCCCCCTTCAGGTGGCTAGTATGAACCCGTTCCGTTACTCCCCTTGCTTTGGCGCGTAACGATGACTTCCGTCTCTGCCTCCTCTCTCTTGCAGAACGATGACCCGCTGGTAGCCCTTCGGGCCTCGACGCGATCTCCGCCACTCCTCCCTGCGGGTCGAGGGGTGCCTCCTTCTGGTCGTCAGCATCAACCAAGTACAGCAGATGCTCTCAGTGTTGGACGACTTCCCCGTCAATGAGTATTCCGGGCAGGGGCAGAAGGAGTTCCCATTCAGGTACTAACGGCCTCTTACTAACCCCTCTCTTGGGTTTAGTGCCGACCTGTCTGGATGGACTTCGGGCATGGCCCTTTACAGAGGCTCCCATTCAGTCGGTCTAATCCCGACTAACGTCTCCGGGACCGACTGAAAGGGAACGTCTAGGTTACTTGCGTAACCCCACGTTCCCTGAATAGGGAACGGAGACGTTACCCTTCGCCATGCCCTGGAAGTCATGGATCTGAGGTAAGCTGGGAGGTAAGTGGGTCCAGCTCCTCGGAAAATTCCATACTGAGGCTTAGGCACGCCCGGCTTTATACCCGGCTGATTGCTAATCAATCACCTTCGCCTGCAAATTAATTTGCCCGTTAATATGTTCGTCAGTCGCTCTCACGGTGATTCGCTCCCATTCAGTCGGTCTAATCCCGACTAACGTCTCCGTTCCCTATTCAGGGAACGTGGGGTTACGCAAGTAACCTAGACGTTTATGCAGGTGATGCACACCTGTCCCTTTTTACTGCATGCCGAAATCAGATGCACTTGGAAATGAGCAGCTACAATAGTGAAATAGGAAAAAGAATCACCTGAAGAAAGACTTCCAATAAAGCTTGTTACATGGAAGCGTTAGTGTGGATGATTTTGTTGACGATTAACTACACCAAAATCTACCAAAAACATTCTGGTATTACTTTTTTTAGTCGCAAAACTTGTTTCTTTTAAGACAAACTGAAATGAAGCATTGATGATGATTTAATGCAATGTCTGAGTGTTCCCATTGGTTTTATGAGTAGAATCGAGAATAGACAACAGGCAGGATACTGGCATATTTAAAAAATTATCTTTGAAAACGATCTATGAAAACGATTAGCATAATGTACATGGGTGGCTCATAAATAACAAATCTCTAATTATCTGTATACGTCATATGCAGCTAAAAAAAGTTTTTAAAGAAAATATTGTATTATATTGTAAAATTATTTAAAAACCAAACCAAACCTAAATGGTGGTTAAAAACTGTGGTACATACAGAACTGTGAGCTATGTGTACTGTTGGATCCCTAGTGGGTATATTAAGATTTCTACTTAGATTTTTGACCCAAACATTAAATATGTCATATGGTGTGTTCACAATTGTGACATGACAGATTTGTGGTAATTCATGAAAAATCAATAGAACACAAAGAAATTAGCATCAGCAAGGATCTCAAGTCAGTTCTTGCAGTTGTCACAAGGTTTAAGAGAATTTATCAAAAATATCTTGAATTCACTGGCCTTAAAAAACTGTAATATTTTCTCAAATAAACTCAATTTTATCACAAAGAATGGTAAAAATCAATGCAGTCGTGATTCAAACGTTTAAACAAGTGAATTAGAATATAATATGTATCCATTTTCTCTTAATATGAAATAGCTTTCGTGTCACACACATGACAATTGATATCACACACATGAAAATTCTATAACCTAAAAGCTAAATTCTAAAAGCATCAAAATCCTATAACCATAACAACATGTATCTCTTTGTAAAGTTTAGTCATAACTGCACAAAAAATAATTTCAGACATTATATTTGAAGGATATGTGTCAACTACCCACATATACAGACTCAATATAGAACGCCTTCAAAAGCGTATTTTATTTCAAATCTCTGCATGTTACCTTTGATTAATCATAAAAACATAAAGGAGTGAATGGCTAGTGGATAGTACAAGTTGAAATGGATACCTGTAAACTGGCTGCATTTCATTAGCAATTCCAATGACTGCATCAGGGGTGAAATTGTTGAACTCTAGGAAAAGCTCTCTGATGTTGGTTCTGAACCTGAGATCCAGATCCAACTGTAAGACTCTTTTTAGATCTAGTAGAAAAACAAAGAAGAGGCAAATTTAGAACCATCAAAATTCCAAAGACATCTTCATGATGATCATTAGTGTATAGAATATTTATATGGTCTGTGTCTTCAAACACATTTTGTTTAGTTAACAAGGATGGAACTCCTCCATCCAGAGGGGTTTTCTCACGTTGACTGGCCTCTCGGTCTTCGTGAGAGCTCACCGGACAACAAAGCCCTCAAGACAACATTCTGGACACACCATTGTGGAGCAGAGGCAGCTTGTACAATGACACATATGCAAAGCAAAACATTGGGGGCCCAAAGTATGGTTGTTGTAACTAGAACAATGAACAGAAATCGTTCTGCCAGAGCTGTTTAGTCGGTCAGGCATTTCAAGCCGACATCTCTCCAAACAAGCACCGGAAACTGGAGCAATATCAGCAATCCCAGGGCTCCCCTCTGAACACACTGGCTTAATACAAAACACTTGATGAGCGACGATAAAAGGATGACAACGGATGTATTTTTATAAAACAAGAAGCTTTGTGTCTCAGTGATGAAAGAATAAAACAAACCTTTGATTTATTAAAGTGGCCAATTTTTGGAAGAGTACCTTTCAAGCGATGTGTTACATGGCTCTAAAATAATCAAAACATGCTGCTTGAGTTGAGTTATTGTGATGGACCTTTTTGGCGTAAGGGTTGTTTTGGTAGTAACATATTTATCTTTCATTGTAAAATATTATAAAAAAAAAAACAGTAGTCATCTCTGTTTTGTAGGGGTGTGCCAATATTTTGTGGCACAATATGCATCGAGGAGCTACTGTGAGATATGGTCTAGGAGCTGAGGTGTTTTTGCTTCCTGGAGTGATTGTGATTCTAGTCACTTCAGAAACTTCTTTAACCTCTTGTTTTGTGTAATATTTAGGAAACACTTATCCTTTACTCACATTTTAAATGAAAATGATTATAAAATTAGCTCTCTCTATCACTTAACACTGCCCTCTAAGTGATGAATGGAATCAAATGCTCTCATTCAAATCCAACTAAAATTTGCCAGCCTAACTTTGTTTTCTCAAAAATTGTTCATTATATAAATAGCTGGTTAACTAATGATATTTACATTAGCTGCTTACTAATATTTGGTTAAAAATAGTGTTGACAATATTGTGATGCAAATTGTATCGTAGATGTAATATCGAAGTATGTATCGTATCGTGAGCAGAGTGTATCATTACAACTCTACTAGGGGTGTAACGGTTCACGAAGATGTATTGAACTGTTTCGGTACGGCCTGTTCGGTTCGGTACACTTGCGTACTGTTTTTTTATTAAATGATAAAAATGTATTATTAGCACGATATTAAGCGCAGCGGAACAATGTTCCTAGGCGAGTTTCCGCACGGACGCTATTGAGTGACGCAAAGTAGGTTTTTTTTTTTCATTGTAGTAGTACAACTTCCACTTTTGACTTTTTTCCAGTGTGAGTAAATCCAATTCAAAATCAAATTTTATTTGTCACATACACAGTACGATATGCAGTGAAATGCTTATGCGACTGCCCTGACCTAGAATATATAGAAGAATAAATGAAACTAAGAAAGAATAAACACTCTGGATATACAATATACGAATATAGCTATAAGGCACAAGAAAGACACAAGGAGAAGTAAACCTAGTTGTATAATAACAAGAAATAGAAAATGGAATTGTGGAATGGAGTGATCAAAAATGGAATTTCTAGGGGTGTGCAAACATGCAATAAAGTGACGTTAAGAAGCTTATGCGCATATTTAAAGTGACTTAAGAGTGTAAAATGTTCTGTTCAGTGACCAATAGTGTCAATGAATGTCCAGTATGTCATTCAGGATGTCCAGAGTAAGAGCAGAATGTGTGGATGAGTAGAATGGATCAGTACTGTGTGGGGTACTGATTAAGAGACTGTATCGCCTGTGGGAAGAAGCTCCTCCTCAGTCTCTCTGTGTTGGCCTTCAGGGAGCGGAATCGCTTTCCTGACCTCAGCAGAGAGAACTGTCCATTGTTGAGGTCCTTCATGATCTTCCTGGCTTTGGTCCAGCACCACTTGCTCTAGGTCAAGTGCAGGTCAGGGAGCTCGGTGTGGATGATGCGCACCACCCTCTGTAGGGCCCAATAATTTGGTTCAACGAATTTAAATGGGCGTCAACAAAAGTGTAATATGATGATCTAGCCCAGAATAATATAGAATATAAATATATACCCATTTTTCATATATTCAAAATATGATAAATGTATAGAACTTATTTAGTGATCTTGTTTAAAGTTGGATGAACTCATATTAAATGCAAATCTTAATTAGTTAAATGAAAAGATAAATGCTTTAAATGTTAGTACTACGGATAACATTAAAAATTTAGTTTAGCTTCCTAGGTCAAATAGGAACACATTAACCGTCCAAAGCAGAGCTATTCAAAGCTCCACAAATAAAACCAATGTCGCAACACACCAGCGCAAAAGCAGGAATAATTTAATTTTACAGAATGAGCCAGAGAGCCCAGGGGCCCCTGAGAGAGCAGGTTCAAATGCGCCATTAAAGCATTAAAACATTGTACTGTTTAATCTTATTAAGCCACTGTGACCTGAAGCCATGAAGGCTTTCTACAAACAGCCTCATGTGAAGTTCTGCAATTCCTACATTGCTTTGGGAGCAGGAGACATGTCTACAGCACTGTGCGCTTCATTTTGGCTGCGAGCATTCTCACAGTGAGGCATGTGGGACATTCCCAGCGTGTTTTCAGTTATAAGAACAGACATCTGCACATGTTCAGAAAAAAACCCAGAGGTTTTAAAGCTTGACATAGTTCAAAAAGAGAGGCTGTGTTGATAGAATTAAAGAGACAGTTCATGACTTTCAACTGGATTCAGGTCAATGGGTGGTAAAGAGTCCCAGTTATCATCTACAGCCTGAAATATGATCACGTTATACATTTTCAACACGATTGTTGATATTAAAATAATACCACACTACATAAGTCAAGGTAGTAAATCAAATTGATTAAATTAAACATTGTTTGAGATGGGACGGGTCGCACGGCATTACACATTCAGTAAACTGTAATATATGACTCAAAGCAATAACCGTATGAAAACTTGACATAAATTGTGACTTTTGAACAAACTGTGGAATGTTTTGCACTTATTTGGAATAAACATACATAAACATCAAAAAAGTAGGAAAGCTCTGATTGCTCAACCGGCTCCAACAAATTCTCATGTTTTCACCATGGATTATACCACTGATGCCTTTTAACATTACCAAGCAACTTCAAAATTATTTGAATAAAAATTGATAGAAAAATTTATATTCATCCGATATTTTATAAAATAAGACAATTTATCTGAGCACTTGACCAGGTAATATTTTAAGTCTTAAGAATATGCAAAAGAATCACATCTCAAATAATCTTCGTTCTTTTGTCACGTGTCCGCTTCGTAAAGACAACCAATGCAGTATCAGTCAGAAACTGAAAAGATTAGCTCTTTTTTTTCGAGTCATTCGAGTCCTTTCGTTCTTTTAATGAACGGGCTTAACTCGAAACACCAAAATGATGTACATGTACCACTGAACCATTCCCCCTGTCCAACACGATTCTTTCCTCCACTTACAACAAATATTTGAACAAATTGGAAAAATAAGAACAAATTGTTGTAGAATGACCCATCACTAATGTAAACTGAAACAATAACAAATATAACTGCAAGCAGTAATGCGGGGCCAAGCATCCAGTAGGCAAAGCCTTTGGTACTGATGACTCACAACAAATTTGGTTGCAGAGATACAACTTCGGAAACCACTTGACTCAAAGGCATCACAATCGTCATGGCTCGAAAACGGTAAAAGCAATCAACACGCTACGAATAACTTTTTACCAGCAAGGTCTAAGGATGTTCCGAATCAAATTGGGTGAGAATCGGTCAAACGGTCTGGGTGGAGTTAGAAAAAGTAAGGTTTTCAGCCAATTCAACATGGCAGACAGGAAGTTTTCAGCTCAACCTAAGGAACAAAACTGGATGAGATTTTGACAATAGGCTAAAGCTAGCAAAAGTTATTAGCATTTTTCTAAAATCGTTTATATCTTTTGACCACAAGGTGGCGCTGGCGTAAAATTTGTTGAGTCCCTTCAGGGCATGGTGTCAAACATGCACAACAACTTTCAGAATTTTAAAGTAAAGCATTTTGAAATACAGCATTTTTTGGCAGAATTCAAAATGGCCGACGCCCAAAATGGCCGACACAGTAAAAATGGACATGGTTCGACTTGGCTTGATGCTCCAAACACGCTGATACCAATTTTATGAATTTTGGACAAACGGTTTGGGAAATACAGGCCGAAATGCCAGTTTTTATATCTCCGGACCACTAGGGGGCAGAGCGACGAAACACTGCAAGCATCCTCAGATCATAGGTGTTACAACATAGACAAAGTTTGGTGTACATAAGCTAAAACGTTGCGAAGTTATAGCCTTACAATCATTTTTGCGAGGTTTTCGTAAGGATAGTCAGTAGATGATATGGAGCTAATTTCGTGAAGTTTGGACAAACGGCCATGGAGGAGTTAGCAAAAGTAGGTTTTACATAAAATTCCAAATGGTGGAAAAATTTTCATGGCGGAAAAAGACGTCATAGGGTCAGGTGATTCGTCTTGAGCAAAGGAATCAGTGGAAAGTGGAATTTCGTTTATACGACTTACGTTTCAAAAGTTAATAGCATAAATGTGGGTGTAACTTTGACCTATTGGTTGCACTAGACGGTTTGGCTTGGAGACTTCAAATTTGGCCAGCTTATAGGTCAGAGGCTTGGCAGTATGTGGGCCAAATTTCATTACTTTCCCCCACAAGCGGGTCATAGGGCTGCCAATGACTTCGCGGCGGAAGACACGGAAGAAGAATAATAATGGGAAGAAACGGAACAAACACAATAGGTGCCTTCGCAGCTTTGCTGCTTGGCCCCTAATAACCCAACAAGTGAATCCAAGTCATGCGTTACTCAGTTAATGACTCCATAACCAGATAATCCAGAAATGAATGGTTGATTACTCAATTTTAGAGACTGGTACTGGAGCTCTCGCATGTTCAAACAGTTAACCGGCTGCATCAGTTAATAATTACAACCCGACTGTTTTTGAGAAGGATCATGAACAAAGATTAATATTAACGCAAGATATGATTTATTTTTCAGCCTTTATCAATAGGAAAATACATGAAGGACGGGAAGTGAATAGGGAGACCCTATGTTTCAGTGGTCCTGGACACAAACGCATGGGAGAAAAAGTTGTCTGTATGATACATGGCTTTATTGAGTTTTATCCGCTTTAATCCTCTGACTTAAAAAAAAAAAACAGAAATGTTCAAAAATGGATTTTTGATGTGATGGGCATGGATGCATCTTTTTACGCGCTCAGTCTTTCCTTCATGAATCAGTTTACCAAAAAACACCAAATAGATCCAGGAACAGTATTTTCAATTATGTAAAAATATTGGATGCATGCAACATTTTGGTTCAATGTTTACTCTTTATTAACATCGCATACCGTCCACTTCAAATCAGGAGATTGAGAACAGTCACAAGCTAACAAACAATGTAAAATCAAAATATCCTAAACAGTTAAAACATTTAATGCAGCAAAAATGGAAAGAGCTAGCAAAACATATGGAAAATCCCCACAAAAGTGCAAAGTTACAAAAAAAAAGACAAATTTTATTCAAGTACCCTCAGGGTGGTATTTTGTTTTTACAAAGAACCCAATCCCTCAGAGCATTGTGAAAGTAGATAAAACAAGAGTCGTTTCAAATGACCGGACATGGGCTTCTTTACCTGGACTCATGTTTAAGAACACAACTGACGACCTAAATCTAGCTTTCTATGCTAAATAGAGTACTTTTTAAAATATACAAGTTCACATTATGGAAATTTTCTTCAACTTCCTTAATTTCCCATTTTCCAGCATTTACCAAAAAAAGATAGACAGTAAAAATGGTCAAGAATGAACACTTTTGTCATCAGGAATGTGTAATTGTAATTTGTAAATACAGGGTGTAAACAGAAGTTTCATGAGCACATTGAATCTAAATGTAAGGCAGGTCTTTGACCCAAAGCAATTCTCATTTCCCAAGTGGTCATCCAGAGATCATAGTTTCAGTCTCTACCTCGGGGCCCATTTACTCAGCCTCTCAGTGGGACGGTATTGACCACTCTGCTGATAGAGAGTCAATGACCGGAATAAGCCTGGCGGGAGAGATAGGATGGAAAGTCATGCTGGCCGACAGACCTCCTCCAGATGTACAGAGAAATTAAAGGAATCATGGTGGAATTCCTTGAGGTGCATTTGTGGGTCAGAAATTATTTAGACACTTTCGGTTGTATTACTGTCTACAGAACACTTAGTTCTGGCTCAATTGCTGCTCTAAGACAAGAACCAAATACAGTTCTGAATGTACTCCTCGTGTACAGTTCTCAAAAACCAAATTAATTTTTGACTCATCATGGATAACATTCATATAAACACCTGTATATTTTATATTTCAATGATCTGCAGATAAAAAAAAAAAAAAAAAACGAGCTGACCTACTTCATGTTACCCTGCAAGCGCATGAAACTACTTCAAACGTGCAGCTAACAAATGGATTGTAAAATAGTCTGTTTCTCCCCAAAGGCCACACATTCAACCTCTTTCTTACCCTGCACCTAAACAAACACACATGCGTCATTTCAACAGAGTGCTTTTGGCACCCCTGTGGACATAAATGGTGGAAATAAATAGTGGAATCACGGCACTAACATACCCTCCTAAATCAAGCTGAAAAGAATAGAACTTTGAGGGATTTCAAAAACAAACATCAAATGCAGTTGATTTCAAGAAATGAAAGGGACCTGAATCTACCCCATCACATACGTGTGATCATATAATTAGAATACCATGAAAAGTTGATTTATTTCACAAAATCCATTCAAAAAGTGAAACTTGAATGATGTATGCATCTGTCGCACACAGACTGACATAGTGTAAATGTGTTATTTGTTTTCATTTTGATGATCATAACTGAAAATAACGAAAACCCCAAACTCTGTATCTCACAAAATGAGAAAAGGTTCAATTTTGAAGAAAAAGTTATAATGGAAGTCAATGGAGCATGAACAATAAATGAGGGAGAAACAATTTAAATCTGGTGCTACACATCAATGCCAATGTTGTTAGTAATATTTAGTTAGTAATGTCCAAGACTGTGGTAACATTTTTTTTGTAAATCAGTGACATCATGTTAGAACTTGGTAAATAAATAGTCATTTTGTTTTAGTAGATTTAATTAGAACTGAGGTAGATGAAAAGACTATTGAAAAAATATTGATCTGATCGATTTTTCATGTACATTATAAGCCCAGACTCACGTCAACAGAAAGAGAAAAATTGGTCTGTGTTTATTACCAAAAAAGTGCAAGAGACTCTGAGAAACAACAGTTTATATTGTTAGCTCTTGCAGTGTCATCACTATTCATACTGATCACGAGTGTTTCTTAATGTGATATGCTGCGTGATGCTCATAAATCATCAAAGTAATATCAGACTTCTGAGTCACAGCCTCAAGCAAACTTTACCAGACACTCGTGGCTCTTTTCTCTCTCTTTCTCTTTCACAGTCTCATCGATTAGCTGAGGCTGATAAGGTAGTCCAGGGACTTAGTGCAACAGTAAACCCATCTGGGTGTTTAGCTGGCACAGCAGGGATGCTTACATATGCATTTGTTTTAACGTGACAGCAAGTCCGTGTATGTCAGTAGAAGCACAGGCAAAAAGGACAATCGAACGCCCCCACCCTGCACTGTGCCATGTGACACTTCAGCACCTGCGAGCCACATCCGATGACCATGTGGTGTCACGTCCCAATCCATTCACAGCCAGACTGATCGCGGCCTGCTATCAGGACGCCCTGGTGTACTGACCTTTCAAAACAGGGTTAGAATGTGTGGCAGGAAGTGACCAGAGAAAGTTTACATCATGCCGAATGTTCTGTAGCAGTAACTACAGAAAGATGGAATTGTCTGGTTGCAAACTAGAAGTGGATCAGTAGTAGTTGAATTCCTCGTTATTATTTTAACAACTCATTATAAATAGACATTTCTTTTCATGGGCCAGTGCTCAGGATTTGCCTCATTAGAAGAACTGGTCACCACATACTGTGCAGAGCGGGTTGTGTGTTTAGAAATCACCTGTCGCGAAAAATCCATATTTCAAGTACAACCCCTGATAAAGTCTTTTAAAAGCATTTTTTCACTCTTTCCATAGCTTTTTTAACCTCTTAAGCCCTGAGGCCTATTTTCCGAAAATCCTATCCTATTTACTTTTTAAGGTATTTCTCAGCTTTTACAAGGCCTAAACTGCAAATCTTGGTATCAAAATGAAGATAGGTTCTTGGGGAGTGGTGTGGATGAGTTAATTTGACAGTCAAGAACACTGGGTAAGAGTAATTGATGTTGGAATGGCCAAAAAAATGAACTCCGCCTAAAAAAAAAACACATGTTTCCTCCAATATCTCCTTATTTTACTTATAACTAAGCAAATAAACACAATCAATTGTAACCACTACATGTCAAGGACATCTGTAGCAAGTTTGGTGTTCATACTACAAGAAACTAATATTCTGTACAGGTTTTGATTGAACAAAGTTCAGGCGTAATCCATGTTGGCACAGTTTGGCACAATTTGGCACAATAATTGAAATATGGAAAAAATCTTGTCCAAAGCTTCAGCTACGTTCATAGTCTTCTTTTCTTGCTTACGGGACATGATTTCAGCAAAAAAAACTCATAAAGAAACGCTGTAAAAGGGGGGTGGAAGCTCATTTACCCCATCTTGCTGCGCTTTTGGGAACCTTTCATTCACAAACGCTTTCGACGTTCGAGCTTCTGCGTGTCCCTACAGGAGAGACCACCTCTTACGCACGGGGAGTCATTCCATATTTGGTGACGTTATGAGACCACGGAGCAACACAAAAGATCCAAAATGGAGTTTCCGCGAAGCTATCGACCGGACATAACAACAAACAGACTTTTATTGCTATGGAAATAAATTTTTGTTGAAAAAACGGCAAAGGTAAGACAAGATTTTCATGCTTGCTTGGTTTTTGCTGGCGTTTTTTCGGGGAACTTTCGCTCCCTGCTCTGAAATAATTTGTGCAATGTAAACGAGTTGCATATCGCTGGATTCAGCTGGTTGTTAGCTTTCATTTGATGCCATGGTTTTGGTGTTTCCGTTTATATTGTGGATACATATCGCACATAAACAAAAACGTGGTCATAAATTATACTCCGGACATGTTGTTGTTTATTTGCATGGCGTTCGAGCTGTGGTTAACGGATATGAAATTGAATTAGATACGTTTTTAGAGGAGTTTCCGCTGAACACAACAGTATTTAATATGTGTGGGTTATTCTTAGGGTTAGTGAGCTATGAGTGAAAATGTAACGCACAAGGGGGCAAGTCCCAGGTACCGGGGACTCTCGGGCTTAAGAGGTTAAGATCTGTTTCCTTCTCATTTTGCTAGCCATTTATAAATGCAACAAACTAGCGCCAAATCGTATTTTTCCCCCCTCCTGGTTTGTCTGTTCCTTTCCAAACCGTGATAAAAAAAAAAAAAAACTTTTTCTCTATTATCTAACAACTATCAACCAACAGCGCAACACACTGCACATCCTGTACCCCACTTTCATGAAGACGGAACAGAATCAGGCCATTTTCCAGTCGATCATAGTCAAAAAGGTTCAGCAGGGCATCCAGAAAAAAATCACTGGCACGCAAAAGGAGAAAAGAGGACTGTGAAACGCGGCAGAGGATACCTCCGCAGTTCACGTCCAATATCTGCATGTTGGTTCTGACACAGTTTGACCAATCTATTCTGGAAGCAGCCACTTGATTCAATATCGATGTTATTTGTTATTGTTTCATAAAAAAAAAACATCCATATTGATGCCTTGGATTTATAGTGGTTTGTGAAAAAACATGACATGGAGTTTTCGCATCACTATAAAAAAAAAGAATCTTAAAATAAAATCGTAAAAATTTTAATCTGGATTCTATATTTTTTTTATGTTCCTATGACTTTGAGATGCTTTATGAAAGTCTTTATGAAAAAAAAAACCTTAAGGTTTTTAGAAAAGGTGCTATTTTCTTCAATTTGGTTTGAAAGCACAAATAACACGCGAAACTAGGGGTGCACCGATACCATTTTTTCAAGACTGATTAAATTTTTTTTTTCTGTGACTCGCCGATACCAATTCCGATACCTGTTTTTTGTGATGTGGCAGTTTTCCAAGTAATGGCATGGTGAGACTACTTTGGAGACACCTGTATTGTTAATTTATAGTAAAACCCCACAGTGACATGACGACAACTTGGAATCTTGTACTTTGGTTCCAAAATGTTAAGGTGACAATATAAACATCTGAAAGTGGTTGATCGTCAAAAACAATGGATTGTGTTAGCGCCTCTGTTATTTGTTTGGCTCTTGCCATTTCTCTTGGTTGGTTACTAAAAGCTAATGTTACTGTTGTTGGCACATTCTCCATACTCATTTTTGTGTTTTAGTTTCAGATATTTTATCTTATTATAAGTACTGCTTTTTGTTACTTCCTCTTCATATTTGCTGAACATCCCGTGCATCGTCATCATTAACAATCCTGTTGATGCGGACAAAGTCTCTGTGCACTGAAAGTTCTGTCGAAGACTTAGCAGGGTCTTTGGTATCGGAGTGTTTTTACAACCCGAGACCGATATCAGTATTGGTGCATCCCTATACAAAATTTAAGTGAAAACAGTTTTCCATTTCAAATCCCACTCTCACCTGCAGGCAGAATTCGATGCATAGCCACAGAGAGGAAGAAGATGGCATCACTGTAGTATGCACCTGAACCCGCACTGAAGTGTTTCTGCATGGCCTCTACGATGGGGAACAATTTCTCTGTGAGAGTATCCACATTGTGAAACAGCACCTGAAACAGAGAGCATCAGTAGATCAGTGTTAATCCGGGGCATTTCAATGATCCTATTGACATCGACACCACACTTTTCTGCAAAGGAGGATGCATTTTCACCCTATGCAGGGTTTGCACAGAGATTTAAATCTCAGGTGTTTGTGAGCCTTGACAGTCCTCTTTTACGGTTTCTTTCACTGAAAACGCACAATGCCCATGTTTGTTCGGAGTGCAGTCGACAACTAATCCAGCTCAGCAATTCAAGACTTTGGCGTCAACTCAATGCATGCAATCAGATAATGTGGCTCTCTCGCTAGGGTGCACAAAGAGGATTGAAAAGGGGTGGTGTTCGGTCATCACAGAACTCCCATTAAGGTTTTGATTGCATGGGTAATTCAATGTTTCTGCCATAGGATCTACCTCCAGTCTGATACAAATAAAAGGTATATATTTTGTAAATTGTGTAATAAGCTACGCACATGATATACTTGTATTGAATACAATATGATCTTTCTCACGTGCTCATTTCAGATGTAGTGGTCAATCACATGGTCCTACCTAGTCTTTTTAGAGGGAAAATTGAGCCATCATAAAACCACATGAAAATAAACCTGAGCCAAAAAATTGAACTTGGTTCACTGAAATGATACATTTTGAAAATCATTAAAACAAAACAAAAATTTCCCCGCTTTTCCCCATAAACTTGCATTGGCTGTGGAGGTGATTGCTTCGGTTTGGCTTGACTCCGCCAGCCATGTGGTTTGGACCAAGAGAAACAACTGATAAATTGTTGCAATCATCTGCAAAAAACAAATCCATGAAAAAGAAAAGGGGACCCTGCAAAAAACATTTCTTGCAGAAAAACTGGCCCTCGATTTGGCAGATGCTTTTATCCAAAGCGACTTACACTTGAAAGAATGAACACATTTTTTGTGAGTTCTTGCTTTCCCTGGGATTTGAACTCTACCAACTAAGCCACAGGAAGCTCGGGATACTATCAAACTTACTTTCAACACATTTTGAATAATAACAGAGGAATGCTGAGAAATGTGAAACTAATTTATTTCCATATACCGTATTTTTCGGCTCATAAGACGCACCCAATTTTAAAAGAGGAAGATCTAGAAAAAAAAAGATTCTGAACCAAATACTTTTGTAAAATATTTTATATCAACTGTGTAAAAGCTAACAGCCAAACATGTAACATGAACAGACAGTAAACAGTAAAAGTAACAAAAAAAAGGCTGTAATGTTTTTCTTTGCCCCCACTCATCACTCTAAAGTCCACCATTCGTTATCACCATCACTGTTCCAGTGCAACATTGCCCCCACATTAGTAATATCGTAATAGCCAGTAACATTGTCACTAAATTACTAATAATAGCCAGTAACATTGTCACTACATTACTAATAATAGCCAGTAACATTGTCACTACATTACTAATAATAGCTAGTA